>CM031241.1:129747215-129929354 GCA_018340775.1 Taxus wallichiana var. yunnanensis
AAGTAAACAAGGCTTTTCTCGGAGGGAATATTTGAATACAACCACTATGGCAAACAACCTTTTCTAACCACAATTATTCCACAAAATTTCTATAATAATTTGGAAATATATAATTAAGTTGTGTAGATGTTCCACAATTTTAATATACTTATAAACATTTGTAGAAAACCCACATTTATTAACATTTATTGTGGAAAATCCACTTTTCTTTGAATTTTTGAAATATAATTTAAATAATATCTATCACATTTTTATTTTTTGAATTAAAATTTTAAAAAAATATATAAATTATAATAGCACTAGGTGGAAATGCCACATTAAATAATGCTTTAATTGTGTATAAAAAATATTGAAAATGCCACACTCAATATTTAGACTTATAATACATTTTAAGAATACAAAAACATAATACAATAGCCTGTAATATATAATAATAATGTAGAATATTTGTGGCATCTCTATAATAATTTTAAAATATGTAATTAGCTTTTTGCAAATGTTCAACAATTTTAATATACTTATAAACATTTGTAGAAAACCCACATTTATTAGCCTTTATTGTGGAAAATCCACTTTTCTTTGAATTTTTGAAAATATAATTTAAATAATATCTATCACATTTATATTTTTTTGAAATAAATTTTTAAAAATAATATAAGTTATAATAACACTATGTGGAAATGCCACATTAAATAGTGCTTGAATTGTGTATAACAAATCATGGAAATGCCATACTTACTATTTAGACTTCTAGTACATTTTAAGAATACAAAAAAACATATTATAATAGTGTGTAAACTCAACATTACATAAAATATGTTTTATCATTACATGTGTGATGGTTGACATAAATTTATTGTTAACTCATGAATAAGGTTTGTGCTCATTTAGTATCAATCTTTGCTTTAATCCACAACATGATTTTTTTAACCCTATAAAAGTCAAAAAACGATGTAGTGACTATTATCAATGATTTACTCACAAAATATGTGTCGTTGATTTAATAATGTAAATCGGTATATTGTTATTTATTAAAATGCATTATTTTTTTGTATTTTTTGTTGTATTCCATGATGTGGTTATGTAAAAATTGATGCATGGTCCATGGCATTCTATCACTAATAATTCTAACAATAACTTTGTTATTTTGGTGCTAACATATATTTATGCTAATTATGTATGACATCCTTTCATTAGGACTCATGATCGTGTTTTTGTTTGTTCATCTAGACCCTAACTTTGAATGTGTATATATTCATGATGTGTTCCTAATTTGATTGGATAATATTTTCTATCTCTTCGTAATTAAATATGGTTTTAATTTTTTTAATTTTTTAATTTTGTTTTTCATATGTATAATTGTTTACATAGTAACTAAAAGAAGAATATGATTCACAAATAAAACCTTATGAATTGTGTTATGAATAACAATCACAATAATCAAAAGTTAGAGACGGTTTATAAAAAACGAAGTAAAGATAATTGATATAAATACCAAAAGATAACTATCCCCTATATTTATATTTTTAGTTGGGAGAATTCACTTTCATTATGTTAAAAAATGATATGAAAACCATTTGAAATATTACTAAATTTTATAACTATATTTAAGAGGATTCTAACATTATATTTTTAATGTTAAAAATACATTAAAAAAATTTAAATACTAATATCAAACGAAGAACATTAATTTATAAGAAGATAATATTAATTTATAAATTACTATAATTTTGAGTTAATATTTAAATAATGTAAATTTACAAATATTGAAAAGAGGAGTACACATTTACAACCCACCACGATTAGTTTTTGTAATTAAATAGATTTTTTTTAAATTTTAAAAATTAAAATTTTACCATAAGAGTGTTATATTTTAACGAGAATGAATGATTTCACTTCCAATTTTTTAATCATCAATTATTGTATATTCTCATATTTAATCCCTTGGAGACAATCAACTTTTCAAATTAATCACTCATTTATTTTTTTCCGCTCAACAATTAAAGATTCTATGGTGATGTGGATGATTTCACAACATTCTAAATGGAATTTTTTCAAAAAGCAGTTCCATGAGATCTGTGATCCGTGATATGTGTGAATGCAATCTGTAATCCCTATAAATGCGATTTGTGATCTCGTGCGAATTAGATATTTGAACGCATATAATTCCACGATGGCAATATATGTAGAACGCCTTGAGGAACTACTCGCATGAGGCCAAAAAAAGAGTTTAGAGAGAGAAAAATTATGAAATAATTTTTTTTTTTATTAGATTCGAGTTACAAGAGGACGGTTGCATGAGGTGTCGGAAAAAATTATCGATCTACTAAAACCGCCTCAAATTTCAAATTCAATTACATCTTTGTTACCTTCCTCCACAAGGTCCTAGAGTTTTAATTAAGAGACTTCGTTAGCCTTTCCACAAGGCTCCATTAATCCTGGGTTGGATTAAATTATTTAAGGACCCTTAATTAAATATTAAAATTTAATAATGCAAAGGCCTAAAGTCTTGTAGTCCAAGGTCATACAAATAAAATAGTTAATTACTTGCTTGGAGGATCAAGTGTCCACAACTTTTGCTAAAATCTCTCCCCCCTTTTAAATCTATTTAACATTCTAACTCCCACCAAAAGAAGCCCCTCACTTAAGTGGTGTAGGATATAACCTCCACCATTGGATCTTTTCTCTCCCCACCCTTAGATCTAGGTTGGGCAAGGAAACCCTAGAAATCCTTATGGATTTCCTTATGTTTCTTTTTTTTTATCCCTTTTTGTTTTATTTCCCTCTTACACCCAAAGCTCTCATTTCCTTTTTATTTTTGCTTGCAGGTTAAGGGAGAAGAGGAAGAAGCTCCATCTATGGAGGCCATTACAACCATGGAAACTCTTCTCAAAAAAAAAAATTTCTTTGGCTCAAGCTTTAATGGAGGAGTTTTTCATTGCGAGATCTGACTGGTTAGGGTTGTTTGGTTACCCAAAGCCCCATACTCACTCACGAATCGAGTATATATATATATATATATATATATATATATATATATATATATACATATATACATATATACATATATACATATATACATACATATATACATATATACATATATATATACATATATATACATATATATATATATATAGATATATCTATGTATATATATATCTATCTATGTATATATATATCTATCTATGTATATATATATATATATATATATATATATATTTAAAAATGTATTTGAGGCCGAGGAAGGGCGCGTAGGTATGCAAAGGGGCAAGTAAATGGGGTGGGGGGGGGGCGCATTTTGGAATGGCCGCGCATTGTTTTTTGTTTAGATTTTTTTTTTTGCTCGCCGTATATGGCATGGGGGACAAGTATATTGGGGGGCGCGCGACCCCATCCCCACCCCATATGGTAAATGGGTTGGGGATGGGGTCGGCGCCTCCCCCAATCCTTTTTTTTAAAACACATCGGATAGGCCACGGCTGCATGTGCTTTTTTTTTTTTTTTTTTTTTTTAAATGCTTTGGTTTGAAACATATTTCCTTTATTATTATATAATGGTTTTTTTTTTCAATTCGTATGTACACACACACACACACACACACAGATATATATGTGTGTGTGTGTGTGTGTGTGTGTGTGTGTGTGTGTGTGTGTGTGTGTGTGTGTGTGTGTGTGTGTGTGTGTGTATTTTTGAAAGATATACAAAAGAAATTTATATATCTAATAAAATTTATATATTTTAATAATAGTTATCTTATCATTATTAAAATAATTTAATTATTGAGAATATTGAATACTATATTTCTTTTTTTTTTCTAAAATAATAATGAATATAGAAGGAATATTGACAAGATATAAACTTGTTTTAGTCCTCTTTTCCTCACAATTTGACAATTATTGTATGTAATGATAGAAACAAGAAAGTTTCATTTCACCAACAAGGTTGCATATAGCTTGTAATGAGTTCTAAAAATGAGAAATATTTACTATAATCTAGTATTTTAACTATTTATTGTACCAATTGAAAGTGATGGTATTCAATTTCTATTTATCAACAAAAGGAAGCTAACTTTTGTAACACATACTATTTGATTAATACAATGAAATAAAACCAACATTTCACAAGAAGGTATTTACAACCAATCTCTCTAATAGTACATTCACAAAATCATCACAAGCCTTTTGTACACATCATTTCTTTATTATCTTACAATCCTTTCAATAATATACATCTTGCAAGTAAAATGTTGCATTCAACCATGTGACTTTTGATACAATATAGATTACAATGTCCATTATTTTTGAATGAAAACAAGATGATACAACTCTCTTTCTCTTACAAATTTACAAAAAAATAAAGTATATAAGGTACATGGAAAGAGTCTTCACAAGCTCCAATGTGCTCTTCATCCATGCTCCAAGTTCCAAGTAGTTCAATCACAACCAAAATAGGGGGAGAGGCAACACTCTCCTCCCAACCAAAACTCAATGGGGAAGAGAAGCAATTTCCTCCATTGACCCTCGAGCCCCAAACACAACACAATGAAAGGGTGGTCTCCAACTCAAGGCAACAATACTTGCTTCCACAATACAATTTCTTCACAACATTCAAAGCTAAAATAGAAGAAACAAAGAGACACACAAATAACACCAAACATTTCACAACAAGGCTTGCATCCAAGCCAACAAGAGAAGGAACTATGGGAATGTTTTCCTTATGCCTCCCAATTGAGATGAGATGCCCATCCAAAACCCTCCACAATAAAACTCAAGCCCCTATGACTCTTATGCCTCCCTCAAGTACCCCTTTTTCCTCCCATACTCTTATGCCTCCCTCCTCTTATGGCTCCCTCAAGAACAAGGTAAGAATGTAAACATTCTCACCCAAGATGGGCATCCCTCTCAAACTCCCTCCACAATATCCTAATCTACTCTTATGCCTCCCTCATGAGTATTCCCATAGACCTCTCCTATACTACACAATAAGCATTCTATCCATTTTTCACAATACACCAAAGTAAACATGCATTATTCACAAATTTAGCATAGAAGCAACAATAATATGAAAGCAAAACAAAGGAGAAGGTTTCCTACCTCTCCATTGGAGAAGCCTAAACCAAGAAATTTGTCCAAGCTCCCTCCCAAAACAATCCAAGCATGCAAGTCCAAGCACTCTCTTTTTCTCTTTCTCCCAATTCTTTTCTCCCAAAAAAATCACAAAAGAGAACTCTTCAACAAAACAAAAACAAAACTCCAACCCCCTCCACAATAGAGGAAATTTCCATAAATAGACAAGAGGAAGAGTGAGGGTGATGTGGCTCCTTGTAGGATGCCACATCACACATCCTCAAGACCACCTCCCTTTAGTCAACTCAAATCCCAAAACACCATAAATGGGTGGTTGGGTTGAATGACATCTCTCATCCACATCCATCCCTTTCCATGTGTCTTAAGGCACAAATAAATGCAAAAGGAAGAAAAGTGCACTCCAAAGTCATATTTCCCTTCCCAAAACAATAAATAATCCCCTTTTTGGCTTCCCAACCCATAGATATGGTTGGTAAGGGGTTTTGGGAAGTGTGGGACAAGTTCAACTTGTCCCACAAGTCTCCCAAAATTGCCCTAAATCTCAAATTCGAGTTTCAAGGGATTTGGAGTGGTCAACACTCAAAACAAGCATTCAATACATGAGGAAACACAAGGCTCAAGGAGCCAACCATCAAAATTAATTACCCCACTTGACTTCCCTCCAAAACTTAAAAAATTAAAACAAGATATTAAATTAATCTAAACATACTTAGCAAAAGTAATAAAAAAAAGACATCACAAATGAAATCACCTACTAAAGTAAATAAAAAAATTAAATAAAATTCTTAACCCCATGGTCACATTAGAACATTTCCCCCTCATGAAAATTTTCTTAACACATACAAGAATAAAGGTAACACAATACAATTTACTAGTTGCCTTGACGACCAAATGTTGTAACCACCCGACATCCTGTTGTGTTTGGTCCCCAATCCCCCTCATGGTTGTGATCATCGTTGTGTTTCCTGCAAAATACAAAATACCTCCTTCGGCCTTGCAGCCATGTCAAAATATCCAAAATAATCCATATGCATGAAATTTATTAACATCTATACGTAATTCAATCAACCATTATTTCTAGGTCTAAATCACAACTTAATTATGCATTTCATCATTATCCAAAATTATAGTAATGTAAATTCAACAACTACATTCTACTCATCATGGCGAAGAAATCCAATGTTAGAACACATGTAATATATCCATATAAAAATAATATCGGTATCCAATAGTCTGTCCATGAGTCAGTGTAGATCATACTGAAAACAAAATCCAATCATAATCCAAATGCATCTAGTCACAAAACATCATGCTAATCAACATAAGTATAATTCATATCCATATCCAAAGTTTGCATAACTCAAAATGATAATCAACTAAGTGTCGTAGGGAAGTGGGCATTACATCCCCCTCCCCTTAGACTAGACTTCCTCCTGGAAGTCACTGAAATAAGTGTGGAAACTGAGCTCGCAATGATGTAGCATCCTCCCAAGTGAATGCCCTGTGGTCTTGCGATCTAAAATGCGCACGGGCTCCACCATCACCTGCCCCTGATCCTGCACCTGCAATGCAGTCCAATCTAGCACATGAGAAGGATCAGAAACATATCTCCTAAGCACAGAAACGTGAAATACATCATGGACGCGAGACAAGCTAGGTGGCAATGCTAGGCGATAGGCCAAGGGACCGAGGTGCTCCAAGATCTCGAAGGGACCCACAAACCTAGGAGCAAGCTTAGAACCTTTTCCATAATGGATAGGGCTCTTATGCGGTCTGACACGAAGAAACACCTTCGTGCCTACCTCAAAACTGCGATCTGTCCTATGTTGGTCTGCATACTTCTTCTGTCTATCCTGTGCCTCCTGCAATCTCTGTCTGATCAGGGTAACCTGCTGCTCCATGTCCTGTAATAATGTTGGCCCAAGGGAAACCCTATCCTCAATCCTGTCCCAACTGAGAGGTGTCCTGCACTCTCTACCATATAATGCCTAAAAAGGAGCCATGCCTATAGAACTCTGGAAACTATTATTGTAGGCAAACTCCACCAAATACAGATACTCCTCCCATCTCGACTGGTGATCCATCACGTACATCCTGAGCATATCCTCCAAAATCTGATTCACCCTCTCTGTCTGTCCATCTGTCTCAGGGTGATAAGCTGTGCTGAAATTAATCCTCGTCCCGAGGGCATACTGCATGGTGGTCCAGAAATGGGAAGTGTACAAAGGGTCGCGGTCGCATATGATCTTCTGCGGAATCCCATGTAGTCTGACAATCTCATCAAGATATACTCGTGCCACCGCACTAGCCGTATAGGTAGTCTTCACTGGGGAAAAATGAGCTACCTTCGTCAATTTATCCACCGTGACCATGATGGCGTCGTGGTGGTATCTCGACGTCGGCAACCCAACAATGAAATCCATAGAAATGGTGTCCCACTTCCACTCCGGTATGGCGTGAGGATAGAGAAGGCCAGCTGGATGCTGATGCTCGGCCTTCACCCTCTGACACTCTAAATAGCGGGATACAAAAGAAGCTATGTCTCTCTGAAGTCCTCTCCAAAAGTACAACTGTCTCAAGGTGGCGTGCATCTTCTTCACCCCGGGATGGGCTGAATACGGTGCATGATGAGCCTCTATCAAAATGTCATGTCTCAAGCCTCCATCTCTAGGAACATAAATTCGACCTCTGTGTCTGAGAAGACCATCTGCCTCTAATGAAAATCCATCAAATCTCCCCTCAAGGGGTCTCTGAGACTCAATCTCTACTCTGGCTGCAAGGTAGAAACTATCCTGAGGAAGCTGCTGCAAGATCCTACTCCGTAAATCTGTGCCCACTGAGGTGGCCATAGCCACATGTCTCCGTCTACTCAAGGCATCTGCCATTCTCTTTCCCCTTCACATGCTCTATCTCCATGTCATACTCACAAAGTAACTCCATCCAACGTCGCTGACGAGCATTGAGATTGGGCTATGTGAAGAGGTGGTGAAGACTCAAGTGATCAGTCCTGAGTGTAAATCTCGGCCAAGAAGAAAATGTCTCCACCGCACTAAGGCATGTACCACTGCTGCAAGCTCAAGGTCATGGGTCGAGATAATTGATCTCATAATCTTTGAGTTTGCGAGACTCAAAGGCAACTACTCTACCCTCCTGCATTAACACTCCTCCAAGTCCTGCCAAGGAAGCATCTGTGCATACGAAAAACTCTCCATGAGGATCTGGCACTGCAAGGATAGGTGCTCTCGTAAGGCATTCCTTCAGTGTACTGAAGGCCTGCTCACATCTATCTGACCATAAAAACTTCTTCCCTTTCCACTGAAGAGACGTGATAGGGTGTGTAATCGAGAAAAGTCCTGAACAAACCTCCTGTAGTACCCTGCTAGACCCATGAAACTAAGCACCTCGGTCACACTAGTGGGTGTTGGCTAGTCCATGATGGCTCGAATCTTGGAAGGATCGACTGTGATACCTTCCCTAGAAATAATGTGGCCCAAATACTGCACCTCGGTCGAAAGAACGCACACTTCTCCAAGTTCCCGTAAAGGCGCTGTTCACGAAGACACTGAAGAACCTGGCGAAGGTTCTCCTCGTGCTCCTCACTTGTGCGTGAGTAAACTAGAATTTCATCAAGGAAGATGAGCACGAAGCGATCAAGGAAGGTCCTAAATACCCCATTCATCAAACTCATAAACACTGCGGGGGCATTCGTCAAACCGAAAGGTACCACTGTAAACTCGTAGTGGCCATATCTCGTGCGGAAAGCTGTCTTGTGAATATCTGTCTCCGCAATCCTGAGCTGATGGTATCCTGACTTAAGATCTATCTTAGAGAAAATTGTAGCCCCCTTCATCTGATCAAATAAATCATCAATGCGTGGAAGGGGGTAACGATTCTTGATCGTTACTTTATTCAGCTAACGATAGTCAATACACAACTGAAGAGATCCATCCTTCTTCTTCACGAAGATAACTGGTGCACCCCAAGGGGATATGCTAGGACGGATTAGGCCTTTCTCCAGAAGGTCCTCAAGCTGCAACTTGAGCTCACATAACTCAGGAGTAGTCATCCGATAGGGTGCTCGTGAGATAGGCTCTGCGCCTGGAACTAGATCTATATGGAAGTCGATCTCACGTGGGGGAGGTAATCCTGGTAGCTCCCCTGGGAACACATCGGAAAACTCTGACAAGATAGGATGATCATCGAGGGAAGGTCCTCTCGACTCATCCTCTGATCTGTCACTGACCGTAATAGCAAACATCTGACAACCCTGTCGCGCACACCGCTTAAGCTGCATAGCGGAGATGGTGCGAATGGATACGGCCCTCCTAACTCCTGATATCACTGACTCTACTCCAAGATCATCTATGCAAGCAATAGTCTTGTGGTAACAATCCACTCTAGCTCTGTGAGCGGACAACCAATCCATGCCTAAAATGATGCCATAAGATCCTAATGGAAGGATCCTAAGATCAGAAGTAGTGGTGAAGGGTCCCAAATCCACTACACACTCCTTAACTAAGGAGTCTACAGAAATTTTGGCTCCAGAAGCCATCTCAACGTCCCATCTACGGCCTTGCCTAACTGCCACTAGCCTACAATGCTCTACTAAGGATGGTACAATGAAAGAATCAGAAGAACCAGAATCAAATAATATAGAGGTGGAAATACCACCAATACTACCTGTCGTCTCAATCACAGTACTCTGATGCTCAGCCTGGTGGTTCTCAACCACTGCGTAGATCCGATGACTCCGTGCCATATCTCCAATAGTAGGCTCTGAGCTCTGTGTCTTACCCTTGGTAGGGTTATGTGGGCAATCTCTCCAAATATGTCCAACGACTCCACAACCATAACAGCTACTGGTCCTCTCCAGTGGGAAGCAGCTCCAGCTGGTACTCTAGATGACTGAGATACAGATCCTGATGATCCGGCTATGGACTGCTGAGGTCTCTGCTGACGAGATCCTACTGACTGAGCTCTTGGTGCACCCTGTGTCCTTATGGGACCCATAGGAGGAGGCCCCATACTACGTCCCTCTTGTGCATCGAATCTCTGAGGAGGTCGGTAAGGTGGGCGAGTCTGCTGCTGCTGTGGTGGCCTAAATGAAGCTTTCCCTGAACTCTGTCCACCCCGTGGAGGACGAACTGACCCCTTCGACCTACTATCCTGCATCTGCTGGATATGGCTCGAACTCTTTCTCTACCCCGTTGTGTCTTTCCCCGTGTCTCCTCTACAATATAGGCCTTCTCCACGGCCTCTGCTAATGTCTGTGGGCAGTGAATGCGCACTGCGCCACCTAAATCAAGTTCGAGCCCGGATGAACACGTGAATGCATGCACTGCTCATCTCGCATATAGTCGGCGTCTTGGAGTAGGTCCAGAAATCGACTCTCATACTCTGCTACTGTCATCGATCCCTGACGGAGGTCATGAAACTCGTCTATCCGCTGCTGAATAAACCTCCTGGGTAAATACCTACTTCTGAAACACTCCTCAAATAACTCCTGTAACTGTCTCTGAGTCAACATGGAGCTTCTACTCCTCGGTCCTCCACCAGACTCCTGCTCCATCCCTCAGAAGGTGAATCGCTACACGAGCTTTCGTGTTGCTACTACAAGGACAGAGCTTGAAGCATCCACTCAAGCTCACCAACCACGCCTCTGCCTGAAAACCACCTGTATCACCTGAATACTGAGATGGTCACAGCTTCAGGATCTCTCTGATATGGTCTGCAGCTGATGTATGACGAATCCTAGGTCTCTTTGTATGTTCCTCCCTCTGTCTAGGGCTCCGAGACCTGTCCCTATGTCCTGAGATCCTGTCCCCATATCCCCTCTGAGGTGACTCTTCCCTAACCGACTCTGCGCGGAAGTTTTCTACTCTGTGCTCCTCGCTGTGTCGAGGGGATGCCTGGGCATCTACTGATGGCTCCAGACTACGTCTAGCAAGTCGTCCTCCTAAGGTCTCTCCGCGTATAGCGGCATTGACATCCCTGGAGTGTCTCGCAAGATCGAGGCGAAGGGAGGCTGCTACGGCTGCTCTCTCTGGTGGTGGTATGTCTAGGTCTATATGAAGAGACCCTCGCCCAATCTGCGCCTCCTGCAAAGATCAAGGTGAGAGTTAGTTCGTTGTTCCAGGTCTTGTGTCGGTTTTCTAAATTTGGGGTTTGCTATAATTATCAACATTGTGGTTTTATATAAAAAAATTCGCTCTGTACTAAGTTAAATGTTTCTATTTCGTGTGTTCTGCGTGTGCCCAAGGGTCCAAGCTTCGAACCCCTGGCTCTGATACCAAAATGTAACGCCCGGTAGGAACTACTCGCATGAGGCCAAAACAAAACAGGTTTAGAGAGAGAAAATTATGAAATAAATTTTTTTTTATTAGGTTCAGGTTACAAGAGGACAGTTGCGAGGCGTCGGAGAAAATTATCGATCTACTAAAACCGCCTCAAATTTCAAATTCAATTACATCTTTGTTACCTTCCTCAACAAGGTCCTAGAGTTTTAATTAAGAGACTTCGTTAGCTTTTCCACAAGGCTCCATTAATCCCGGTTGGATTAAATTATTTAAGGACCCTTAATTAAATATTAAAATTTAATAATGCAAAGGCCTAAAGTCTTGTAGTCCAAGGTCATACAAATAAAATAGTTAATTACTTGCTTGGAGGATCAAGTGTGCACAACTTTTGCTAAAATCTCTCCCCCTTTTAAATCTATTTAACATTCTAACTCCCACCAAAAGAAGCCCTCACTTAAGTGGTGTAGGATATAACCTCCACCATTGGATCTTTCTCTCCCCACCCTTAGATCTAGGTTGGGCAAGGAAACCCTAGAAATCCTTATGGATTTCCTTATGTTTCCTTTTTTTTATCCCTTTTTGTTTTATTTCCTTCTTACACCCAAAGCTCTCATTTCCTTTTTTATTTTTTCTTGCAGGTTAAGGGAGAAGAGGAAGAAGCTCCATCTATGGAGGCCATTACAACCATGGAAACTCTTCTAAAAAAAAATTTCTTTGGCTCAAGCTTTCATGGAGGAGTTTTTCATTGCAGATCTCGACACTGGTTAAGGTTGTTTGGTTACCCAAAGCCCCATACTCACGAATTCGAGTATGTATATATATATATATATATATATATATATATATATATGTATATATATATACATATATATATATATATATATATATATATATATATATATATATATATATATATATATATATATATATATATATATATACATACATATATATATATATATATATGTATGTATATATTTACAAATGTATTTGAGGTCGAGGAAGGGGCCCAAGGGGGCAGCGCGCACGAAGGCACATTTTGGAATGGTCGTGCATTGTTTTTGTTTTTTTTTTTTTTTTTTTTTGCTTAGTATAGTATGGCGGGGGACAAAGTATATTGGGGGGGGGTGCCGACCCCATCCCCACCCCATATGGTAAATAGGTTGGGGTGGGGTCGGTGCCCCCCCAATCCTTTTATGATCGGGACAGTCGCGGCCGTATAGGCTTTTTTTTTTTTAAAAACGTTGGTTTGAAACTTATTTCCTTTATTATTATATAATGGTTTTTTTTTTTCAATTCGTAGATACATACACACACACACACACACACATATATATATATATGTGTGTGTGTGTGTGTGTGTGTGTGTGTGTGTGTGTGTGTGTGTGTGTGTGTGTGTGTGTGTGTGTGTGTGTGTGTGAGTATTTTTTTTTGAAAGATATACAAAAAATTTGCGTAGTCTAATAAAATTTATATAATTTAATAATACTTATCTTATCATTATTAAAGTAATTTAATTATTGAGAATATTCAATACTATATTTTTTTTTTTTTTTCTAAAATAATAATGAATATAGAAGGGAATGTTGACAAGATATAAACTTGTTTTAGTCCTCTTTTCCTCACAATTTGACAATTATTGTATGTAATGATAGAAACAAGAAAGTTTCATTTCACCAAACAAGGTTACATATAGCTTGTAATGAGTTCCAAAATGAGAAATATTTACTATAGTTTAGTATTTTAACTATTTATTGTCCAATTGAAAGTAATGGTGTTCAAATTTCTATCTATCAACAAAAGGAAGCTAACTTTTGTAACACATACCATTTGATTAATACAATGAAATAAAACTAACATTTCACAAGAAGGTATTTACAACCAATCTCTCTATTAGTACATTCACAAAATTATCACAAGCCTTTTGTACACATCATTTCTTTATTATCTTACAATCCTTTCAATAATATAACATCTTGCAAGTAAAATGTTGCATTCAACCATGTGACTTTTGATGCAATATAGATTACAATGTCCATTATTTTTGAATGAAAACAAGATGATACAACTCTCTTTCTCTTACAAATTTACAACAAAATAAAGTATATAAGGTAAATGGAAAGAGTCTTCACAAGCTCCAAGGTGCTCTTCATCCATGCTCCAAGTTCCAAGTAGTTCAATCACAACCAAAATAGGGGGAGAGGCAACACTCTCCTCCCAACCAAAACTCAATGGAGAAGAGAAGCAATCTCCTCCATTGACCCCCGAGCCCCAAACACAACACAATGAAAGGGTGGTCTCCAACTCAAGGCAACAATACTTGCTTCCACAATACAATTTCTTCACAACATTCAAAGCTAAAATAGAAGAAACAAAGAGACACACAAATAGCACTAAACATTTCACAACAAGGCTTGCATCCAAGCCAACAAGAGAAGGAACTATGGGAATGTTTTCCTTATGCCTCCCAATTGAGATGAGATGCCCATCCAAAACCCTCCACAATAAAACTCAAGCCCCTATGACTCTTATGCCTCCCTCAAGTACCCCTTTTTCCTCCCATACTCTTATGCCTCCCTCCTCTTATGGCTCCCTCAAGAACAAGGTAAGAATGTAAACATTCTCACCCAAGATGGGCATCCCTCTCAAACTCCCTCCACAATATCCTAATCTACTCTTATGCCTCCCTCATGAGTATTCCCATAGACCTCTCCTATACTACACAATAAGCATTCTATCCATTTTTCACAATACACCAAAGTAAACATGCATTATTCACAAATTTAGCATAGAAGCAACAATAATATGAAAGCAAAACAAAGGAGAAGGTTTCCTACCTCTCCATTGGAGAAGCCTAAACCAATAAATTTGTCCAAGCTCCCTCCCAAAACAATCCAAGCATGCAAGTCCAAGCACTCTCTTTTTCTCTTTCTCCCAATTCTTTTCTCCCAAAAAAAATCACAAAAGAGAACTCTTCAACAAAACAAAAACAAAACTCCAACCCCACAATAGAGGAAATTTCCATAAATAGACAAGAGGAAGAGTGAGGGTGATGTGGCTCCTTGTAGGATGCCACATCACACATCCTCAAGACCACCTCCCTTTAATCAACTCAAATCCCAAAAGACCATAAATGGGTGGTTGGGTTGAATGACATCTCTCATCCACATCCATCCCTTTCCATGTGTCTTAAGGCACAAATAAATGCAAGTGGAAGAAAAGTGCACTCCAAAGTCATATTTCCTTCCCAAAACAATAAATAATCTAATTTTTGGCTTCCCAACCCATAGATATGGTTGGTAAGGGGTTTGGGAAGTGTGGGACAAGTTCAACTTGTCCCACAAGTCTCCCAAAATTGCCGTAAATCTCAAATTCGAGTTTCAAGGGATTTGGAGTGGTCAACACTCAAAACAAGCATTCAATACATGAGGAAACACAAGGCTCAAGGAGCCAACCATCAAAATTTATTACCCCCACTTGACTTCCCTCCCAACTTAAAAATTAAAACAAGATATTAAATTAATCTAAACATACTTAGCAAAAGTAATAAAAGAAAAGACATCACCAATGAAATCACCTACTAAAGTAAATAAAAACAATTAAATAAAATTCTTAACCCCATGGTCACATTAGAACATTTCCCCCTCATGAAAATTTTCTTAACACATACAAGAATAAAGGTAACACAATACAATTTACTAGTTGCCTTGACGACCAAATGTTGTAACCACCCGACATCCTGTTGTATTTGGTTCTCCAATCCCCCTCATGGTTGTGATCATGCCTTTGTGTTTCCTGCAAAATTCAAAATACCTCCTTCGGCCTTGCGGCCATGTCAAAATATCCAAAATAATCCATATGCATGAAATTTATTAACATCTATATGTAATTCAATCAACCATTATTTCTAGGTCTAAATCACAACTTAATTATGCATTTCATCATTATCCAAAATTATAGTAATGTAAATTCAACAACTACATTCTACTCATCATGGCGAAGAAATCCAATGTTAGAACACATACAATATATCCATATAAAAATAATATCGGTATCAATAGTCTGTCTCCATGAGTCGTTGTAGATCATACGAAAAACAAAATCCAATCATAATCCAAATGCATCTAGTCACAAAACATCATGCTAATCAACATAAGTATAAGTCATATCCATATCCAAAGTTTGCATAACTCAAAATGATAATTAACTAAGTGTCGTAGGGAAGTGGGCATTACATATGTGAACCAGATTAAACTTGCTTATAGCTTGTTTTCTTAATGAAATATATGCTTATATTCTAGATATTTGTGTGAAAGGATAAAGCACCATCCTGTGAAAGGAATGCATGATAGATGAAGGGTTTTGAGAGGTTTGCAAAATAAAATTGAGGTGTGATGGTAAAAAATAGAATTGAGGTGCGATGATAAGAAAAAATGTGGTGTTCCAAAAGACAATTTTTGTGGTCGACAAAATAGAATTGAGGTGTGATGATAAGAAAAAATGTGGTGTTCCATAAGAAAAATTTTTGTGGGAGAAATTATTGAATGTTATTGTGTTGACTAAAATTTATTTGAAAATTTATAATTTTTAAGTTATGTTTTCTTTATGAGATAAATAATTTTTAAAAAGTGAAATATTTGAACTAGCTGAAATGGATATTGAAGGAAAGTTCAATAATCCAAAAACAAAACCTCTACAACTTGCATTAGACTTGTAAGTTCAACTAAAATTTAATATAAGCATATAAAATTTATGCTAAATAACACAATGTTAATTATATTTGCAAAAAAATATTGTTTTCCTATATATGCATATGTATATTTTAACAATATTTTTTCCCCTAAAAATATATATAATTCATATGTTATGAAATTATATTTTCAATTATTTATTCATATAAATATTTTTATATTCACAACTTTAACATTATGGAAATAAATTAATAAAATAGATTTTATTTTTACATGCTCTCATTCTTCAAATATCTTTTATAAAATAATAAATTAATTAAGAAAAATAAAAACAGGTTTCTTAAATGAGAAGATTGTAAAGGCTTTATATAATGTTAAGAGATTAATATAATGATTTCATTCACTCTTCGATTTGAAAAAGCAGAAATTATCCAATAGGGTTCATAAGCTCCAAAGATTCGAAGAATTACGATTGACAGAATGTTTCTCTAACGTTCAAAATAGTTTAAATTCTTATTAATATTTACACGTTTCAAATATGATGTCTTTGACAAAGCGGTTTTTTTTTTTGGTTCGTCATTAGAGGTAGAAGTAATAGAATAAATATTAAATTTACAACGTTGTTTTTTATATAAGATATTGAGAGAAGAACAAAATTTGTATGGCCGTAAAAAAATGCCACCCTAAAAAAACTGTACTATCAGCCCTTTGCCTTTAAATTTTAATTTTAAGAATATAATATTTAATGGACAAATCATTTGTAAGGTGTGGTTAATTACACGGTGTTGTTTAGTGTTTACACATGGGCGTGGTCAATATCGTGTGTTCAGCATAAAATAACTGCCATTTACTTTCATGCATTAATTATTTTATTCTTTCAGCACAGGAAAATAATATGTGATAGCGGGGAGCGAACAGGATAATATTGTTTTCTTGATTCAATAATATCTTTGGTCTATAGAAGAGATTGGTATCCAATATTTTTAAAGGATTGGGGTCATTTGAGATACCTCTATTAGGTATTTAATATTTTTTTTTTTATTATGTTTGTATGTATAATGGAGATATAAAGGTTTGGGATGTATAGAAAAGATAATTTTATTTTTGTTGGTGGAAGGTTAAAAATTCTGGCTTCTATTAGTGTTGAGGTTTGAGATGTATTACATTTTTTTGGGTTGAAGGTTAAAATGGTTTCTATTAGTTTAGTATCGAGGTTTGAGAGATATTGCTTCTATTAAAGTTGATTAGGATGTGATCCCTCCCTAATCCCTTATTATGGTATTTGGGTTTTTGCAATCTTTGATTCTAAATGGACCTTTTGAGAGTTTAACAACTTAGTTAATTGAAAACTATTAATAAAATGATATATATGTCTCTAACAATGCTTTTATGTGGTTACTTGAGAAAAATGAGATTTTATTACTTAAAAATGTATGTTAGATTCTACATTGTAGAAAATTAAGATGTTGGATATTTGCGTGAGATGTGTTTGATTAGTGATGTGGATCTAGCTACAAGAGGTTGAAATGCCTCTAAAATAGACACAAAATTGTCCAAAACTCAAGAAACTTCAAAATAGATTATTTCGATTTCTTGAAGGGATATCAATATTTTACAACATTATAATATTTGATTTATTTCCCACTATTTCTAAGAAAATCCCTAAACACAAAAAAAAACACCTTAAAAGAAAAATAGGTCAGATGGGCCCGTTCAAGTATGTCTTCATAAATTAAATATTACTCCAAATCTTAGTTTATTCTATAAAGCAGAGTAAAAAATATTAAAACTCTAAGTTCTAGGCAATCCTAAAACAAAAGTTATGAGCCAATTTTAAACTTCTAAATGATGATTTTGACCGAAAAAATATGCCCAAATGGCACCCATCCTTCATCGTGGAAAAGTGTTCATGGCACATTATTAATCGATATCTAATTCCCTGGAAAATTTCAAGACTATCCAACGATCTCCCGCATCAATTATGTATTACACATTTAAAATATACAATTAATTTATAGTACCATTTATAAAAAAAAATTGAATAGGCCTTACGAGATAAATATAATTTTTATGAAGATTATATGTATAAATGAGTTATAATATTTATACTACATTAAAATTAAAATTATTTAAATTTATTAAAACAAAGTATTTTATGGAAGAGTATATAAATAATAAAATTATGTATTTTTAAAATATCATTTAGTTAATTTTTTAACAAATAATTATTAATATAATTTTTATAATAGTGGGAATAAATTAATCTTGTGTGTGATTTTTATAAGATATTTATTATTTTTTAATAGAATAGAAATATTAAATCTATAAAAAAATTATTACAAATATTTATACTATCATTTTTCTTCTTGTTTTTGTTGTCAAATGTATTGATCATAATAACATTTATCGGATATTATAACGCCGAAAAGCGTACAAAAATTGGAGAAGGGGTTGTTTGTTCGACATATTACAAAAAATCCACGACTTATAATTTTTAATCATCGATACATTGAAATTGAATGGCTAACTACTTCACTATTTCCCATGCCTTTTACACACTAAACCTTGAAAGACACGTGTAATTAATCGACACCATATGGGTTTTACACTCTTTCATACCACCTCCATCATTGAACACTCGTTGGTCTCCAAAATTGTAGTGAACATGAAGAGCGGGAAGGTTGTTAGATTTCAAGAACTCTCTCACGTGCTTATTCTTCACTAGAAATGTGCCAAGCACTCCTAGCTCTAACTTCCATTTGATCGCGCAATCGCTGATTGCTTCTCCCCTGGAGCGGGAAGATCTACCAAGTGCCATATTATTGGAAAATTCTCTCCTTTCTTCCCCATTCTCGTACCTTCACAACAATAACACACACTATTAATTTTTAAATCTTAAATAGAAAAAGACATTAATTGTAACACCCATTATTTCTAACACACAAGACTACATAGAAAAACACAGATAATTTTTTTTTTTGACTTGCTTGACACATAACATGACACAACATGTCGTCACCAAGGTTACAACTAACTCTATGAACAACTTGATACAAGGATGACCACAAAGGTAACACGGAAACGATCACACCCATCAAGGACAATTCACTCTCTCTTTGACAAGACACCACAAAAGACCAACCCATAAAACCTAGCTATAGTTTAGGACACTCCATGGAAAAATCCTTTAAGGTTATGTATTCACTAAAATAGTCTTTCAAGACCTGACTTTTGGTCTAGAAGATTCATGTTATGATTCATACAATACTTCTTATAGGGCTAGATTTCTTTTCTTTTATACTATTGCGTAACTATCTTAAGGTCATCTCTAGTATGACATTTACTCGTTTAATTCGTTTACAAAACAAGGAGTTAATCAAATCCACAAGGCTATCTATCCGAACCCACACTACTGAAACTTGTTTCATACTTCCTTTGCAAAGGAAGCAAGCATAAATCAAAAGAAGTGGAGTATTGTTTAGGTTCAGAACCATAATCTTCTTTGTTCAAGGATTAACATTTTATCATAACTTAGAAAAGGATTACGAGGTACTATGGTAACGGTTAGAGAGAGAAGATCAATTTATTTCATTATGGTCTATTTAGTTATTAACCGGTCTTTCAGAGAAACTTAAGGGATAAACTGGATTTGGGTAAAGGCTTCATTTAGCAATCATCTTGATTAAGTTCGACAATGGATACACATGGGGTTCCTAAAATGGAAGCACAAGACTTAAGGTTTCAAAAAAGGAGAATAAAGTTTAATTCATAGTTAAGGTTAACGAGGGTAGGTTTCTTTACACTGGTAGAAAACTCATTTCTTTCCAAATTAAGATTCTTAAATTTCTCAACAATAACTCAATTTCATTGTTATTTCATTTATTGATTTATCTATGAATTCATTTTTTTATTAACTTTAGAAACATGATTGCCAACCCATTAAAAATATACAAAGAATTGCACTGATGTCAAGACCATGGAGGGTTATTAAAACATGAGAGTTTTATAACTCAAAATAGAACTGCCATTTCTAAATGGGAGAATAAAACATGGTTATAACATTTCTATTCATCATGGCACACATAACAAAGGCACCAAAAGAATCAATAGAACTTTGTATGAGAACAAGGAGGTAACAAGTTGGTCTAGCCATGCTACGACATTTTCACGACTGATAAAAATACATTACTAAAAGAATACTCATAACAAGGTGAATATTATAAATTATTTCTCACAAAGATAATTACAATTTTTACTACAAAAGACAAGGCAACTTTATTTCACAATTACCAAAATTCCAAGGCAAGAGGCCATCCAAACTCCATTACAAGCACCATTGCAAGAATTACAACACATTTGACATTCATACAAGGAACCACAAACAACAAACTAATGAAACCTTCACAACTCTTTCCTTTATCAACACGCACAAGCCATCTACACAAGTATTAACTTGAGTCAGTTCACGAGAACTGAGCATGTTAAGACTACACATTGAAATAGTAAGCTAACATTTAACAAAGCCATGAAAGGAATGTTCTACTTCATGAAAGGATCAAAGCACAAACCAATAATCAAATTTTTCACACAAGGTAAAGATATACAACAGCCAACAAGGAGGAAGTCAAACATTCTAGTAAGAATGATATAAAAATAATCAAGTCAAGAACTTATTGGATAGGAACAAAAGGTCAATAGTCTTGAGAATTTCGACCATGCAACCCTATGGATTATGTGATTTAAATCTAATACTCAATCCATCCATCTTAAAAGGAAAAACTTGAGAAGTCAAAGACATACTAGTTACGATCAAGACACGAAACAAAACAAAGTTATCCAATCCTTCCAGGAGGAAGGTTTCATAGAAATAAAGGGATACGTGACCCGAAGGAAACATTCCATCGTTATAGTCTAAACAAGAGGTGTACTTCCTCTTCCTTACAAGGTATTTTAAAAGTAATATACGTTAACATAATCAAGCCACTCTTCAATTGCATTAAAAAAATCACAACGGCCATTAATCTTAACAACAAACCCCATCAAAATCCGCAACCTATCTACATAATATAAAGGAAGAGTAATCCCCAAATGCCATTAGTAATTTTTCATAGTTTTCCGACGTAGGCCAACAATGTATTAAAACAATAAATTCCATTCACAATCTCAAGACTAACCTCATGACGTATCACCAAAATGTCATGAGTTAACATGTGTCCTATTTCAAAAATGACTACAGTCATCCAAACACATTACGAATTCTAAAACCAACACCGAGGTTTGGTCATAGACTTAAGACCATTAACAATACATTCACTAACGGTTCCAAAAATAAACACAATTCCATCATGAATGAAATTCAATCACACTCATCCGAATAGCCCAATACTTATAAAATAATCCAAGTATAGCACCTAAATCTGGAAGATTCAGTATTCAACTTAATGGTCTCAACAAAGCATAAAATGGAACATTACTTTCCAGCCCCTTTTGAGTTGTTCGAAACACTTAACCATATTTTATGAGCTCATGACTCCACATGAAAATAGACAAGAAGGGAGAAACACACATGAACACAAAAGGAAGACTGCACCCTTGACTTTCGGTATAGCTCAACCAGACGAGCTTTATTCCATTTCTGAGACCAAGAGAATAAAGAGAAAAACCCGAGTATCCAGCCGATCCAACGATGGTTCCCAAAAAGAAAAAGGACATCACATTCAAGATTGGAACATAGAAAAGTCTCAGAATGAAAATTTAATTGATCAAGGAGGCCACAATAGTCATATAGGTTACATGATGTAAATAAAAATGTACCTACAACGAGATCAAAGATTCTTGGATAGGATACTTGTATTCACAATCACTATACTCCATGTTACAAGATAAGACTAGCATATATAACAACCAATCACCACAGAGGTGAATCTAACAAGGAGTACATAATAAAACTCAAAACAGGTCTTGAAAACCTCTCGTTTAAAATCATTAGAATACATGCCTCGAATATCGTGAAGGAAAAGCACGGGCCAAGATAAAGCACCAAATTTCGTGGCTCATTTACAAATGACATTTAATTTTCTTTAAGAAGAATAAAATGCAAAATTCCTCGCTTGATAAAACTAGATTCATTCATAAGGTTATTACCACGCATGAATAAACAATATTAACTATTTGTAGAAAAATTCAAAGAGCTAATAATTTATATTACATTTCGCCTCCTCATGCGTCCAAAATTTTCCAAAGTATTCGAGAAGCTATGTCATAATACCATCCAAAGCCCATTACTAGTCTCGCCTAAGGGGCAAGTAAGTGCAAGAAAAACTATTCATGAAACATTACTCCCAGCCATCTAAATATAACAGAGTAAAAACAACAGCAATCTTCCCCTTTGCAAGCCAATCATAAAAAAACAAAACAACGATTCGGGAGAAGGAATAGGGGGATAGCCAACCACACAAGGAAGTCAAAATTCAACCACAATATCCCATTTCAAGACATCATTTCAGGTAGGAGAACATTTGTTTCATGAAATTGAAAAAGGATAGCAAAATACTTCAAGGGCTAGACTTAACATGCCTATTTTGGAGCTTTAACAATGGTACTCACGAGCTTGATGGGGTCAAACACACCACTATGGCTTCCACATTGGTAGAGGCAAGGATTCACATCTAGGGCATGACTAGGAGTATAATTAGACTCAACAACCTTGTCAACGTCCTCCCAGCCTGTGTTAGAGCGGAACATGGAAAATCATTGAAACACAATGGGGAGGGAAATTCATATTTTGCAAGCATGGAAACACCCACAAGGCATGTAACTGTTGACAAAAATAAAGGCCTTAAGAAATGTGGTCTCAATGTGTGCCACAATTACAGGTAGGCATAAAAGGATCAACTAAGAGAGGTCCCTCATTCAACGAATGTAACCCAACAGGTGTCCAACCTGCTCCACCCACATAGCAAGGAAAATAAGAAAAAAAAGATTTCCTTCCCTAAATGCGTGCCACCGAACAAATGGACGTGCTAGGTAGAAAGGGCCATCAATATGCATTGAAAAAATTAATGGAAGACCATAAGTTTTTCACCAACCTCCAAAAAAAATCCACAAAAGGAAATCTCTGTTTTTTTTAACCCACGCATAGGAGACAGTCACATTCAAAGTGGTGAAGAGGAAAAATGATATGTGGTAGTTGGAAAGATTAAGTTGAGCATTAAAAAAATAGCCCCATCAAAGCTTGCACTACCCACTACCTCCCTATGCACTCACAAGATAGCAAGAAAAGAAATCCAATTAAATCCAATTGATCCTATGCTAACAAAAAGGGATAAATTGCATATGATCTAGTATGTTGGAGGAAGAAAAATTATAATTTCCTTTAATTTGAAATGATTGAAACGACAAGTAAGGTGCCAAAACAATCAAGGGGAGGAGAAAACTAGAGTTTGACATTCGAAAGTGAACATAGAACAATGACCAACCACGACACTACACTACAACAGAGACCCTCTTCTTTACGCAAACTAGGGATCGATCCATGAAGAGACCAACCAAACAATAAAATCGTTTATCAATAATTAATCATAACGTTGATAACAATCGACAATAAGATAATGAAGTTATCATCGATCGATAATTAAAATAATAATTTATTTATTTTATTACTATTATTATTACAACTTAATAATAATTATTAATCATATTAAGAAGGACCAACATACAAGCTCAACAATTCGAGCACATGGTTTTCCTTTAATAGGGGAAAACGTAATGGACGATGCGGGCCAGCAACACAAAACATCGACACTAACACAAGCAGGCATGATGAAGAGGGAGAAAAATTAATCATTCTTTGAAATAAAGGTGAATCCACTAATGTTCAATCGAAATGCAACGACATTCAACGCTTAGCAACACGGTCATCGAAGAAGAAAAAGAGCAACGATGAATGGGGCATTACATTCTCCTCCCCTTAAGAAAGCATCGTCCTTGATGTGACATGATATTGAAGGAAAGAAAGGTGGTAAGAAACTAAGAATAGATAGAGGTAAAAGTACACCGTATGGTTAATATTTCAAATGCTAAAGCATGGCCACGGGGTGGCCTTGGGAACAATTAGCGAAATTTTAACTTTCAAGGTTCTGTGAAGATTGGCAGTTCTCTCTTATTCATTATTTCATTAGTCTCTTTCCATTATCATTATTTCTATTTTTAGTTCTTTTAAAATTTCATTGTTGTAGAGTTTTAGTTTATTCATTCTTGTGGGTGTTCAACATGAACTGCTAATACAACACCCTACCGGGGTCATACAAGACACTACAGATTCACAAACATACAAGTACATACTTCAAGACGGTACCACACCATAAGAGATTAGTCAATTTACGGAAGGGAACATGCATGGACCACATAACATAGTACCTATCACACAACTATGACTGATAAATAATGCTCAAACAAAAGTGTACTACAACAACCTAAAATTTCCACAGTCTCACAGATGAAGTTTTTCACATAACTTTGAAAATAGCTACATGTACATAGGGTCAACAAGGACATCAATGCCATATCACAACATCACATAGCAACCCAACTAACATGAGTAACACATATATCATAACACCATAACCAAAACATCATACAAAATTGCATACCTCCTGAAGCATCAGTCACACACACACACAAATCTCTTATGCCTCCCTCAATCTCTTATGCTTCCATCAAGACTCTAATGCCTCCCTCAATCACTTATGCATCCTTCAAGTCTCTTATGCCTCCCTCAATCGCTTATGCCTCCCTCAAATTTCTTATGCTTCCCTCAATATCTTATACCTCCCTCAAGTCTCTAATGCCTCCCTCAATCTCTTATGCCTCCCTTAAGGAGGTTGGTTTCCCTATGGCCGTAGGCACATAGAGTCCGGACACCCCTAACCCAAGTGACATAATAGCGTGTGGTTCAACAACCCGGTAGTTACCTTTAACTCATTGGGGCCTACCCCCATACGATGAAGCGGGTCCATAGGTCCAACCATTCCATGGTACATCCCATTACCCTATTCCACACATCACGAAAATAGAACCAAAGACAACAATCCGATCCAAATGCCAAGTGGCAAAGTACAAGCCTTGGGCAAGGTGGTAAAATTTTAAAAATTTAAAAGAAGATCCAAATCCAAGCAAAAAAAATGGCCAAATAGCCATAGTTAGTGCAAAAATCCTCGTGTTAGTACCACAAACCAAGGAAATGCCCAAAAGTGTAAAACATGGCAATCAAGAAAATTGTTGGTCCTTACAAAAATAAATTAAAAAGTTTAATTTACTGAATAAAATACACATATAATAATATCACATTACGATAACTGTGTGGCCTTATCTAGCCACCAAGGGGGTACTCAATGAGTTGCTGGCACTTGGAACATCGAGCCTCATCTCACAAAATAAAATAGCAATAGTACAATAGTCATCATCTCTATCAGAATCATCCCGCCACCACTTTGACAAGGCTAAACACAGTCATAACTATACTTAGGTTGCGTCCATACAACAACCACAAGGAGAGAGAGAAGGAGGAGCATGGGTCATCATCTACTGAACCTAAGGTCAGCCCAAGTTACTAGCCCATGGTGCACATCCCTCACTCCAAACATACACTTTACCGATTTCCCTCAGGGTCGGTTAGTGTAAGGTTCACAACATAACATGTAACTACATCACTAACATAATGGTGGTTCACACACATTAATCATATCACCTTAGCAAGGTACATATACAGGGTATATCACATACATTACAGTCATGGTTATAACATACCACATCACCACATGCTACACCCAAAGTGTAATCACCATACGATAGGGATCATATACTCACCATATGTCCCAAATTTATGACATTATTCATTACATATCACAAGAATTACAATTATGATGAGCACCATTACAACATCTAGTCAACTACCAAATAACATGGAAATACACATATTTCTACACAAATGGTAATGACATCCTTAAGAAATCCAGTTCCCTACAACCAACCTGGTTACACAACATACCAACACACCCACACATCACAAATACAAAAAGGATCCAATCAATCTAGAATCAACAATCACATTTCTTCCACAACAAAACATTGTTTCACACTCAAATTCACATAGAATTTGTTGAAGGGGAGAAAAATGCTCTCATCTTTAACACATCATCATGCAGACAATTACGCACTAAGTGACATACACATCATGTGCACTAACAATATCACAATTACAACATAGTTCACATCACTCATAAAACACATTACTCTTCCAATATCTATCACCATCATGCAACACCATCCCCATCATGTAGTACCATCATGTAACACCACCACCACTCCAAGCTGGCCCAGAGGTTCGAGAGCATGAACCTCCACTCTGATACCAAGTGTAACACCCACTATTTCGACACACAAGACTACATAGAAAAACACAGGATAATTTTTTTGACTTGCTTGACACATAACACGACACAACATGTTGTCACCAAGGTTACAACTAACTCTATGAACAACTTGATACAAGGATGACCACAAAGTCAGCACGGAAACGATCACACCCATCAAGGACAATTCACTCTCTCTTTGAAAAGACACCACGAGAAGACCAAACCATAAAACCTAGCTATAGTTCGGGACATTCCACGGAAAAATACTTTAAAGTTATGTATTTGCTAAAATAGTCTTTCAAGGCCTGACTTTACGGTCTAGAAGATTCATGTTATGATTCATACAATACTTATTATAGGGATAGATTTCTTTTCTTTTATACTATTGCAGTAACTAGATTAAGGTCATCTCTAGTATGACATTTACTCCTTTAATTCGTTTACAAAACAAAGAGTTAATAAAATCCACAAGGTTGTCTATCCGGGTAGGTGAATAATTTGAAAAATTACTTACACACTCCAAAACAAGCCCCTACCCCAAAGGACTGAAATTAAAAGTATGTAAGAAAGTACAATTAAAACATACAATTTCACTTACAAAAGTGCATAAAGAAGGTCTAAATTTAAACCCTCCAACCATAGGTAAGGTTGGCATGAAAATTTAAGAGGTCTAAGTCTAAGTTGGATGGTGAAGAATTGCAGATCCCAGTCAATGGGATCTATCTCAACGTCTGCTACTAGAAAGATAGACTTTCGCCCTTGTAAATATTAATTTAGATTTTCCATTCCTCTAAGTGCTTATGCACATTGTACTGCTGTTAGAGTAGTTTTTATTTCCCTAAGTGCTTGTGCACATGTCCTATTGCTTCTAGTATGTGCATGTTTGCAGTTCATCAAGCTCCTGGAAAAGAATTTGCAGCCATGAGAAGACCAGCTCAACAAATGTCAAATGGCTCAAGGACAGAGGTTTTCAAATTTCAGATCAGCTGAGAGGTTATCAAACGGACTCCATGCCCAATGGATTGCTACAAACAGCTGGTCGTTCTTCAATCTGGCAGGCAGATGACCCCGCTGAGTCGCCAAAATTGTTATCCAAAATTCACCCCCAAGGTAATTTTGATAACATGCAAGCAATTATATTGATTCAGGGTGAAAAGTCATGTTTCTAGGGTCCCCTCATATTTGTCTAACTCCCCTGTCCAAGAGGAAGAGAGTAAGTTCTGAGAAAATGCAAAAAAAGATCACGAGGAAGGCAAATAGGTTGATCCAGGAAAAATCGTGAAAATTGGCTAAGTCCTGCTCAAGGTCGCCTTTGGGACGTGTGGGACAGAAAAGCGCGAACCGGCCGAACCGGACGAAATCAGCACAAACAGTCCGAAACGCAGCAGGGACAAATGGGACAAAAGTACGCGGCGGGCGCGAAATGCCGGTTCGACCGAGAGAAAAAATTGACTAACTGCTGAGAGGGACAGTCTGGGACGTTTGGGTCAAATGGACCCGAACCGGCCGGTTCGGCCGAAATCAGTCAAGGTAGTCCAAAACGAAGTGGGCCAAGTGGAACAAAAATACCCGAACCGGCCGAACCGGGTGAAAAAGGTCGAGGCAGTCCGAAGGCAAAATGGGACAAGCGGGACAAAAAGGCGCGAACCGGCCGGTTCGGCCGAAATCAGCACAAAGAGCACTGTACCAAATGGGACAAAGGGACGCGTGGGACGCGAAAACCCGAAGGAGCCGAGAGCCAATCAAATCTTGCCACGTGTCCAACGCAAAGAGGGACAAGGAAGCCCATTTCGGGCGGATCGGAGGTTTTTGTCCCAAACGGTTTGGGACATCCGGGACAAAAAGACGCGAAGGGCGCGAAAGAGCCGGCAGACCCGTCGACCAATCAAATCATGACACGTGTCACAGGAAGAAAAGTCAACGTTTGGTCCGGAAACTTCAAACGGCCATAACTTTTGACTCCGAGCTCCGATTTTGACAAAATTGGACTTTCTGGAACGAGCACGACGTCCTCTACGCCACAAAAACTGGATTTATTATTTTTAATGAGGGTAGGTATTTTTAAATTAAGGAAACATGTTCGGCTCCAGTCAGTGAATGCTCTTTCCCGTCGATGATGTGAGAAAACACGCTGGGCCCAAAATAGCTGCCCGCACTCAGAAGGCCATAACTTTTGCATTTTCAACGAAATTGCACAAAATTGGTACCGTTGGAATCGTGGTTCTGAGCCCGATGCACAGAAATCAATAAATTATGGATTTGATTAGAAATTGATTTAGTTTTTAAAGGAAACGTGGCCGGGTTCAGAACAGTGTTTTATTTGGTAGTTGGGAGTGCAATTAAGAGGCATGGTCATCATTCTTCTCTGCTGCAGCACATGGGACAAAGTATAGGGAGCCTTTTGCAAGTAATGTATAACCATTTCACTCAATTTAATGCCTCTTACAGTGGTTGAAGGACAGATTTTGGGATCTCCATTTTCCCTCTCTCTGTTCCTTCTCATTTTTCTATAAATTAAAGTGTTGGGCTCATTGTAAAGGGGAGTTTTTGGGTAGCAAAGCTCTCACAAAATTGCTTTTGTGAAGCCAGTGTGTTGTAGGCCCTTGTAGTGGACTCCTTGCATGGTGATCAGACCTTATCTTGTAATAGATTGAAGCGTGCATATCATGAAGCAATAAAATATCGGTTTGTGGATATATCTTCCCCTACTGTGTTTCCTTGCATTCTTCTTGCCTCTTTAATCTTTCTACAAGTATATTGTGTCTATTTATTATGTTCTTGCAGAATTCATTATCATTGTGTGCTTGGAATATTGCTGTGAGTGCATTTTTTGTATTATGGTGAACTGTCATCACCTCTTCTAGTGTGCACTTTGCCTCTGTATTTCACACATTTGGAGATTACTCTCACACCCTCTTTTTTTGGTGTATCACCGCTTTAGTGTAGGCTTTCATTTTATGCATTTTCTCTCCCTAGTCCCTTGGAATTTTAGATTAGAATAGTTAGCCTGCCTGCACTGGAGTAGATTGTGGCAGGTAGTTTAGGAGCAAGAACCAGCTTTCTCTGGAGGTCTGTCTCAAGTAGCAAGTCCCACAACTTGGAGATAGTACCCATGTTATCCAATCACACTGGATGCTTAGAGTGATCAAACTAGAAATCGATCAACATCCGTGGGTGCTTTGTGATTCGGTGAAGAAAAGCAGTTACTTGATGTACATTAAAATGTACCTACACCCATCTCAAATATTCAGGGATAGGATACTTGTATTCCCAATCCCTATACTCCATGTTACAACATAAGACTAATGGTCAGAACAACCAGTCACCACAGAGGTGAATCTAACAAGGAGTACATAATAATACTCAAACAGGTCTTGAAAACCTCTGTTTAAAATCATTAGAATACACGCCTCTAGAATATCGTGAAGGAAAAGCACAGGCCAGTAAAGCACCAAATTTCAGGGGTCATTTACAAATGACATTTAATTATCTCCAAGAAGAATAAAATGCAAAATTCCTTGTTGATAACACCAGATTCATTCAGAAGGTTATTGCCACGCATGAATAAATAATAATTAACTATTTCTAGCAAAATCCAAAGAGCTAATAATTTATATTACATTTCTACCTCCTTGCATCCAAGATTTTCCTAGTATTCAGAGCAACTATGTCATAATACCATCCAAATCCCATTACTAGTTTGCGTTAAGGAGCGGCGAAGGCAAGAAAAACCCATCCGTGAAACATTACTCGCAACCATCTAAATATAACAGAGTAAAAACAACAATAATCTTCCCCTTTGCAAGCCAATCATAACAAAAATAAAACAGCGATTTAGGGGAAGGAATAGAGGGACAGCCAAGCACCCAAGGAAGTCAAAATTCATCCACAATATCCCATTTCAAGATGTCATTTTAGGTAGTAGAACAATTTTTTCATGAAATTGAAAAAGGATAGCAAAATACTTCAAGGGCTAGACTTAACATGCCTATTTTGGAGCTTCCACGATGGTAAGCACAAGCTTGTTAGGCGTCCAACACACCACTACAACTTCCACATTGGTAGAGGGCAGGATTCACGCTCGGGGAAAGAGAAGGAGTATAGCCGGACTCCACAACCTTGTTAACGTCATCCCATCCTGTGTTAGAGAGGAACATGGACAACCATCGAATCACAATGGGGAGGAAGTAAAATTTTTCAGTGTGTAACCACCCACGAGGCATGTAACTATTGACAAAAATGCCTCAAGAGATGCGGTCTCAATGTGTGCCACGATTGCAAGGTAGGCACAAAAGGATCAGCTGAGAGAGGTCCCTCATTCACCGAATGCAATCCAACAGGTGTCCAACCTGCTCCTCCTACACAGCAAGGAAAACATGACAAAAAGAGTCCCTACCCCAAATGCGTCCCACCGAAAAAAGGGATGTTCGGTAGAAATTCCCATCAATACACATTGAAAGAATTAATGGAAGACCATAATTTTTCCACTAACCACCAGCAAAAAAACCCACACAAGGAAATCTCTTTTTTTTTAACCCATGCATAGGAGACATGTCACTGCCAAAGTGGTGAAGGGGAAAATGATAGGTGGTAGTTGGAAAGATTAACTTGAGCATTAAAAAAAATAACAACCCCATCAAAGCTTGCACTACCCACTACCTCCTTACACACTCACAAGATAGCAAGAAAAGAAATCCAATTAATCCAATTGATCCTATGCCAACCAAAAAGGCTAAATTGCATACGACTGGCATGCTGGAGGAAGCAAAATTATAATTTCCTTTAATTTTAAATGATTGAAACGACAAGAAAGCATGCCTAAACAACCAAGGGGGAGAAAACTAGAGGTTGATGTTCTAAATCAAACATAGAACAATGACCGACCATGACATCACAATAGAGACCTTCGTCTTTGCAGACGAACGGGGGTCGGTCCGCATGAAGCAACCAACCAAACAATAAAATTGTTTATCGATAATTAATCATAACGTTGATAACAATCGACAATGAGATACTGAAGTTATCACCGATCGAGAATTAAAATAATAATATTATTAATATTTTCAATACTCTTATTATTACAACTTAATAAAAATTATTAATCATATTAAGAAGGGTCAACATACAAGCTCGATAATTTGAGCACGCTGTTTTCCTTTCATAGGTGAAAACGTAATGGATGATGCGTGCCAGCAACAAAAACATCGACACCGACACAAGCAGGTATGATGAAGAGGGAGAATAACTAATTATCCTCTATGACAAAGGTGAAGCCACTAATGTTCTATAGAAACACAATGGACTTCAACACTTAGCAACACAGTCGTTGAAGAAGAAAAAGAGCAACGATGAATGGGGCATTACATTAATCTAAGGATTTGAATTTTTGACTCGAAATAATGCAAGATAAAGATAGTACCATGATCGATTTGGTTCAACTATCAAAAGCGGAAGAAATGTTGTTCACGCCTATAACTCTGAAAAAGGGATAATTGTAACGACCCGAAAATTCTCACACACACGAACAACACAGAGTAAAAGACAGGATAATTTTTTTATTTTTTATTTTGGACTTTCTTTGACACATAACACGACACAACATGTCATCACAAGGTTACAACCAACACTAGGAACCACTTGTTACGGGGGAGGACCACGAGGTCAGCACGAAATGTTCACACCCAAAAGGATAATACACCTTTTTTTTTGACAAGACAACATAAAAGTCCAAATGACGTAACACTCTAACAAATAGGGCAAGCCACAGTAAGAATGATTGAAGGTTACTTATTTTGATATAACACCCTTTAACTCATGACTTATGTTTTCAGAAAGATTCAATATATGATTCACACAAATTCATCTTACCAACTGAGTTAATTTCTTATACACTGTAGAGAAGTTCACTAAAAGTCTTCACTTTATGACAATTAGATGTTTAGTTCCATTATTTAATAAGGGACTAATTTAATTCCACAAGGCTATCTGTCCATACTTACATTACTAAAAATTTCTCATTACCTTGCTACAACAAGAATTTGTGTTCAACAAAATCAAGATGAACTTACAAAGTATCCTGGGAAAGAGTTAAGGAGATAAGGTCGAGATGAAACATCTTTAGGACCTCATTAGTTATTGCCAGTATTTAAATTGAAGCTAGGGCTCTTAACCAGAATTATCAACAACTTTACTTAGGCTTCGCTTAAAGTATTAACAAGGAGTGAAAATTTACTTTCCAAATGGCGGTGAGAAAGATGGTGAGGTCTCCAATTTGTTTTCTCTGGCTTATTGAATCTTATCATCTTCAAACAACTAACAGTTCGTTTCACCTTCGGGTCATTTTACAAATTTCACCATAAAAGGAATAATGTTCACTAGAGGAGCTAGGATTATCGTGTTATAAAGTTTACTTGCAATGATAGTCTTGCCCTTGTTTACTTATGACACTTTATTACTAAGTCATATCAAGGTTTAGCTCAAAATTTATTCTCAAGGCAAGGTTGTAGCAACACTCATTTACAAGAACCAAACAAGATTACATCAATTCTTAAAATACTGGTACTCCAGCAAAGTCACTCAACAACAATAACCAAAATTTTCTTATAATTTCAATGATGGTCAAACAATACAAGGTTTCCAAAGTTCAGATGACAAGTCCACAATACTTTATACTAAGACATTAATCCTCTTTAAACTTTCCACCAGACGCTAACAACAAAGTTGAACAACATGCAAAGGTTTCGAGCAAAGGAACTTCTCAACCGAGGTTGATGACAATAGTCTACAATTCTATCCCTCATCTACACACAAAATCCATCTCGCAACAAATTTTCTACAAGAGTCGGGTTCACGAGAACTCGAGCAACATAAGGCTACACAAAACCACCATAACTATTATCTAACAATATCATGAAAAGAAGCACTTTATTACAAGAATTTGGGTCAAACCTCTAAACACTATGAGCACATCAACTTATAATAAAGTCTATAACATGTCAATGAAAGAGGGAGAAGGCCTTGTACTTTAAGCTAGAGCAAATGCAGAAAGTAACATTCATATGAGAATGGCCCTTGGCCCTATAAGGAGAAAACAAACAATCCAAAAAATGAAGCCCCATCAAGTAAGTAATTAAACAATAATTACAAGATTGAGATTTGATACATATACCAGTCATCTAGGAATTTATCAAAGGTACCAAATGCATAGGCTAAAATAATATTTTTCCCAAAAGGACAAGAGTTGATCCGTCCAAGAAGGGGGAAACGCGGGTTTCAAAATTTAACACAAAAGGCCATGCATGATTGAGTTTCAAGTCAGAATTCAATTAGAGTATACGTACAACATAAGTTTCGAAGAGAAGGCAAAGTATACTAGTTTTGACCATTAACTACAAAGATTTTCCAATCATCCAAGAAGGGTCAAAGTCTTACAGGCTAGTAACAAACACGCGAGAGAAGAAGGGAGTTCCATCACACCAGGGTATACCATAATGTCATCAACAACAATTCCGAGAGGGGAAATTAGACCAAAACTATTCCAGTGTCAACGAGGTACTGGATTCGCACAAAGAAACCTCGAGCTTAGCTGATCCGAAAGGCTAGTTATGGTTCAAGTTGCCAGGGATGGTCAAGGTACTTCCTGAGGATGGCCTTTAAAGCCTAGAAACAAGATGAAAGATAATATAAGAGTCTACACCCGCGAGACGGAAAACACAATGCACACAAACCTTTTCATTCTACAAGTTTTAATACCAAAACTCTAAGCTGGCTAGCCCAAGCATGGATCACACTAATCCTACAACCTTCCTTTCTTGATGCCAAAAGGTTATCAAGGGACTTGTGAAGGGGCTTAACAAAAAATGTCAAAAGACAACCTGGGTGCTAGGGAGGAGCTTCATAGTTATCGTAACTTACTTCCATAATATCGAAAAATACTAGTTGATCAACATAATAACTTGCAACTCAATCGCAGAGAAGAATTAACACATAACAAACAGACGAAGGTCTATCATTCGAGTTAAAGAAACATAACATTCAGAGGAGAGGGAACACACATTCTTTTGACCCAAATATCACAACGATAAAGTAATAACAAGAAGAAACAAGCATAAAGGGAAAACTCCCATCATGACATCCAACTGACAAATCAATGCCAGGAAAAGTGGTTCGATTTCACAATAATTTTAAATAAAATAATAGTAGAAAAGTGTAGAAATATCTTTCCTTTTTCTCCAGATTTAGAAGGTTTCATGGACACCGCCCAGGACCAGCAACAAGCAATCCAAGCCAAATTCCATTTTCTTCAAGCTCGTTGGGCGCCCAAACATCGACCATCTTCATGTTGGCACAGGTAGGAGTTCACGGCCAGGTGGGTGGTCTAAAATACTTTCCAACATCCTCCCAACACCGCTCCAAATTAGCCCTAGAACTTCTATAGGCCCCATTTTTGGCAATTGAACTTGATCCTTCGTCATTCATCCAAACACCTCCACCATCTCCATATGCATCTGATTGTTTATGATTTGGACCTCCTAACCTTGGTGCTCTCATATTAGGAGCAGCCCTAGTCTGAGACAAAGCAAAAGAAGATGGATTTATAACCAAAAGCAATCTCTTGGTACAGACTCCATATCCATAAAACAGTCCCTAGACTTAGCATCCTCAATTAAGGCTGACCAGTCACTAGATTTCTTCAATGCAGCTGCTTTGTCACCCCTGGTGCTAACTTCTGCTCAAGTGTCTGACAGGCCATTTTCACGAAATATGCGAGTCACATCAGAGAGAAGACCAACTCGGTCACAACTGCATAATTCAAGTCTCATTCCCTCAGAGATTCTTCTTTCTATAGCTTCCTCTAAACAGTGGATTATTCTTTGCCTTTCTGCTTCCGAGTTCACTGGGCAGCCATCCATATGTCTGATGTAGTACTCCTCGAATGCATCAGGTCCGTCCGAATCAACTGATCCATGAAATATAACATATTGCATGTCGATTAAAGTGCAAATCATGTCAAAGAGAAGTTTTGGTCTGTCCTTAGACTTAATATTAATGACTGAATAACCTTTCTCAACACCGTTCTGCACAGTCACTATAGGCCTGGTTGTATCATCCCTGGATTCTAGCAGAACGCTATGCACTCTTTCATAGTCACGATCTGCAAACATCATTTGATGTAGACGCCTTTCAGATCAAATCCAACATGGAATTTCCAATTAGCCCACTCAACCATATGACCGTGGAGTTTAAAGCTTGGTCCCTCAGGTTGTTCTATTGAAATTGGATTAGTTTTGAGCCCAAAAGGAGGCTTCTGCCTTGATCTTCTGTAATCTGTTCTTTTGGCCTCGGGCATTGCAATCTTTAGCCTGTCCATGTACCCAACGATCTTCTTCTCATCTAAATCTACTACCACTGTAACACCCTCAATAGGCATGGCATATATATTAACAGTTCCGTTGGGATAAAAACACTGGACGTTGATAATTCTGTTGCCCTGCTTCTTTTCTCCAAACCATCCAATAGAGAAAGTGCTGCAAACAACTGATTTCATGTCAAGGCCTCTATTTTTTTGGACTGTATGAATGGAGGATACTCCATGGGCAACCCAATGGCTTTAGTTTGCTCCTCTATTGTAAAAATGGGATACCCAAATCCATGATAGACTTTATCATACACAACAGTTTTTGATGTAATGTCCAGAAGAAGTTTGTGGGTTTCCCCTGGTATTCTTGCAATTACAAAAGCCATTCTTGGAGGTAGAGGAGAAGAGCCACGTTTCCATTGATAGACAACCTCCTTCTCTGGTGCTTCTAAGCCCATGTACTGGAAGCTTATGTTCTTCATGTGGAGGCGGCCTAGCTTTGATTTCAGGATCACTAGCTCGCAAACATGGCTGATTTCAGAGCTTGTCAGAGGATCCAGAGGATGTAATTCTTCTTCACCGGCACTCAAACTCAATGCAACCATCACTAAACTCAGCAACATAATACTTGTTCTCATTTTTGCTCAATTTTCTGGAATAGAACAATAATCTTCACAGCTACAAATCTACGGCTTTGGCTCTTCTGCGCTCAAAAGGCTTCTACTTTACTGCAACGTGCCTGCTGCCTGGTTACACGCTGTTGCAGGTCACTGCTGTGGATCACCGACCAGAACACTCCTCGCAGCACCCAAGAAAATGGAGGTAGCACGCCTGCTAGCCTGTAGCTTCATCTAAACCACCAAATCAACTAGACTGCGCCCAACACCCACCCATACGCATTGAAAGAACAATAAAAGGGCTACCAGGTCCTTCCACCCACCGCCATCTAACAACCTAGTCGACTGCATAGCTAGACAGAAAGGAATGGCGTGAAAAAGTAGATAGAAAGGCAATTAATACCCAGCAAGTGGTTAAATCAAAGTCGTCGTTTGCAAAACCACATAATGGTCTGAGCACAATTTGGTGAGACAAGAAAGAAAGGAAAGGTGGTGGTCAGATTCAAGTAAAATGCATTTCCAAGAAGGCCAAAAGGTCATTAAATAAACAATAAAAGTGGTGCATGCGGCCAGCAGATGGGTTACGTGGTTAGGCACGAACAAACGTGTCCAAAATGGGTGAATGCATCCAAAATTTTATCATAAAATAAATAAATAAATAAATTATAGAACAAGACACGAGAGAAGGCTTGGTCGGCCGAGGAGGAAACTAGTGGTAGAAGTTTCAAAAACGAACATAGGACAATGACCGACCATGGCATCACAACAGGAGACCCTCTACTCTGCGCAAACCGGTGCTCGGTCCATGAAGCGACCAACCAAACAATAAAATCATTCACCGATAATTAACCATAATGTTGATAACAATCGACAATAAGATAATGAAGTTATCGTCGATCGATAATTAAATTAGTAATATTATTATTATTTCTATTACTATTATTATTATAACTTAACAATAATTATTAATCAAATTAAGAAGGACCGACAAACAAGCACGGTAAAAGAGAACATGATTTTCCTTTAACAAGGAAATTGTAACAGGCGTTCCAAGGGCCAGTAACGACAACAACAACATGACACCAGCAAACACGATGAAGAGGGAGATGATTGAGTATTCCCTGTGACTAAGGCGAAGCCCACCAATGATCGATGAAGGCACAATGATGCTCCATGCTTAGCACTCGATCGCCGCAGGATGAACAGGTGTAACGTAGAATAGGGCATTACATTCTCCTCCCCTTAAGAAAGCATCATCCTCGATGCGATATAACACAGCGGAAAAGAAATGGTTCGCAACCAAGAACAGGTAAAGGGGAAGGTACACCCTATGGTTTAAAATTTTAGTTGATTAATGTACGGTCACAAGGTAGCCTTAGGAACATTGGTAGAAATTTTAACTTTCAAGGTTCTGTGAAGATTGGCAGTTCCTTCTTATTTATTATTTCATTAGTCTCTTTCCATTATCATTATTTCTAGTTTTAGTTTCTTTAAAAAAAAATCATCATTGAAGAGTTTTGATTTATTCCTTATTGTGGGTGCCCAACATGAATCTGCTAACACAACACCCTATCGAGTTCACAAGACCCTCTGATTCACAAGAACACAAGTATATTCTTCATGATTGTATTACACCACAAAAAGGTTACACAAATATGGAATAGAATAGGCACAGTCCACATAACATAGTACTTGTCACACATCAATGACTGACACACAAAATACTCAACCAAAAGAGTAATACAATCCACCAGACATTTCCTCAATTTGCATCGATGAAACGAATTCACAATACACCAAACAAATGCTACAGGTACATAGTGTCCACAAGGGGATCAGTGACATGTCCACAACATCACAACACATATCCATCTGACATGAGTAACACATACATCAAAATACCACTACCAAAACATCACAATAACTCAACATATATCCCGAAACATCAACCATACAGACAAATATCATAAGCTTCCCTCAAACTCTTATGCCTCCCTCAAGTCTCTTATGCCTCCCTCAAACTCTTATGCCTCCCTCAAGTCTCTTATGCCTCCCTCAAACTCTTATGCCTCCCTCAAGTCTCTTATGCCTCCCTCAAGGAGGCCGGTTGACCCTATGGTCCAAGACACATAGAGTTCGAACACTCCTAACCCAAGTGACATAATAACGCATGGTTCAACAACCCGCTAGTTATCTGTAACTCCTTGGGGCGTACCCCCATACAACGAAGCAGGTCCATAGGTCCAACCAATCCATGGTGCATCCTATGACCCTATTCCACACATCACGACAATAGAACCAGCACAACAATCCAATCAAAGTGCCAAGTGGCAAAGTACAAGCCTTAGGCAAGGCGGTAAAAATTCCAATTTTAAAAGAAGACCCAAAATCAAGCAAAATAAATGGCCAAATAGCCATAGTTAGTATCAAAATCCCCATGTTAGTGCCACAAACCAAGGAAATGCCCAAAATTGTAAAGCATGGCAATCAAGAAAAGCTGCTGGTCCTTACAAAATAAAGTGAAAAAAAGATCAATTTACGAATAAAAATCAACTTATAATAATGTCACATTACGATAACTGTGTGGCCTTATTTGGTCACCAAGGGGTACTCAACGAGTTGCTAGCACTCGGAACATCAAGCCTCAGCTCGTGAAATACGTATCAATAATACAATTGTCATCACCTCCATCTGAATCATCCCGCCACCACTTCGAAAAGGCTAAACATAGTCATAGTTGCACTTAGGTTGCATACATACAACCACATAGGGAGAGAGGAAAGATTCACATGTTATCTACTAAACCGAGTTTCGGCTCGAGTTATTGACCCATGGTACACCATTCCTCACTCTCAACATACACTTCTACCGATTACCCTTAGGGTCGGTTAGCGTAAGGTTCACAACATAACATACAACAACATCACTAACATAACGGTGGCACACACATAACTACCATAATGTCTTACATATGGTACATATACAGGGTAGATCACGATCATACATTCACTGAGTGTAACACATCACTTTACCACTTTCTGCACCCAAAGTGCAATCACCATACGATAGGGTTCATACACTCACCGTATGACCCAAAATCACAACATGAAGCATTACATATTTGCACAGTCATACATACGATGAACATAGTACATCTCAACATAACATCCATTGCTGCATAACAAGGTGGTACACACATTTCTTCAAAACATGGTAAAAACATCATGATACAACTCATTTCTTTTAACATCAATCTAGTCATACAACACATTGATACACTTACATATCACAATATGTCACAATGCTCCAACACTACGTCATCCACATTATAATTCTTTTCACACGCCACAAACAGTAATTCACACGTGAACTCTTCATAGAATCCACAAGAAGGAGAGAGAATACTCCCATCCCCAACATATCAACATGATCACAAACACGCACAAGGTGGCATACACATCATGTGCGTTCACAATATCACAATTACGACATGGATCACATCACGCTTAAAGCACATTACTCTTCCAATATCTACCACCATCATGCAACATCATCATCATCATATAGTAACATCATGTAACACAACCACCACCATGTATCATCATCGTACAACACCAATCCGGCCCATAGGTTCGAGAGCATGAACCTACGCTCTGATACCAAGTGTAACGACGAAAAATTCTCACACACACGAACAACACAGTAAAAGACAGGATAATTTTTTTTTTTTTTTTTTTTTGGACTTTCTTTGACACATAACACGACGCAACATGTCATCACAAGGTTACAACCAACACTAGGAACCACTTGTTACGGGGAGGACCACGAGGTCAGCACGGAAACGTTCACACCCAAAAGGATAATACACCTTTCTTTTTTTTTGACAAGACAACATAGAAGTCCAACGACAGAACACTCTAACAAATAGGGAAAGCCACAGTAAGAATGATTGAAGGTTACTTATTTTGATATAACACCCTTTAACTCATGACTTATGTTTTTAGAAAGATTCAATATATGATTCGCACAAATTCATCTTACCAACTGAGTTAATTTCTTATACACTGTAGAGAAGTTCACTAAAAGTCTTCACTTTACGACAATTAGATGTTTAGTTCCATTATTTAATAAGGGACTAATTTAATTCCACAAGGCTATCTGTCCATACTTACATTACTAAAAATTGCTCATTACCTTGCTACAACAAGAATTCGTGTTCAACAAAATCAAGATGAATTTACAAATTATCCTGGGAAAGAGTTAAGGAGATAAGGTCGAGATGAAACAACTTTAGGACCTCATTAGTTATCACAAGTATTTAAATTGAAGCTAGGGCTCTTAACAGAATTATCAACAACTTTACTTAGGCTTCGCTTAAATTATTAATAAGGAGTGAAAATTTACTTTCCAAATGGCGGTGAGAAAGATGGTGAGGTATCCAATTTCTTTTCTCTGGCTTATTAAATCTTATCATCTTCAAACAACTAATAGTTCATTTCACCTTAGGGTCATTTTACAAATTTCACCATAAAAGGAACAATGTTCACTAGAGGAGCTAGGATTATCGTGTTATAAAGTTTACTTTATGATAGTCTTGTCTTGCCCTTGCTTACTTATGACACTTTATTACTAAGTCATATCAAGGTTTAACTCAAAATTTATTCTCAAGGCAAGGTTGTAGCAACACTCATTTACAAGAACCAAACAAGATTACATCAATTCTTAAAATACTGGTACTCCAACAAAGTCACTCAACAACAATAACCAAAATTTTCTTATAATTTCAATGATGGTCAAACCATACAAGGTTTCCAAAGTTCAGATGACAAGGTCCACAATACTTTATACTAAGACATTAATCCTCTTTTAAACTTTCCACTGGACGTTAACAACAGTTGAACAACATACAAAGGTTTCGAGCAAAGGAACTTCTCAACTGAGGTTGATGACAACAGTCTACAATTCTATCCCTCATCTACATGCAAAATCCATCTACAACAAATTTTCTACAAGAATCATTTCACGAGAACTGAGCAAGATAAGGCTACACAAAACCACCATAACTATTATCTAACAATATCATGAAAAGAAGCACTTTATTACAAGAATTTGGGTCAAACCTCTAAACACTATGAACACATCAAGTTATAATAAAGTCTATAACATGTCAATCAAAGAAGGAGAAGGCCTTATACTTTAGCTAGGAGCAAATGCAGAAAGTAACATTCATATGAGAATGGCCCTTGGCCCTATAAGGAGAAAACAAAGAATCAAGCAAAAACAGAATCCCCATCAAGTAAGTAATTAAACAATAACTACAAGATTGAGATTTGATACATATACCATCATCTAGGAATTTATCAAAGGTACCAAATGCATAGGCTAAAATAATATTTTTCCAAAAAGGACAAGAGTTGATCCGTCAAGAAGGGGGAAATGCGGGTTTCAAAATTTAACACAAAAGGCCATGCATGATTGAGTTTCAAGTCAGAATTCAATTAGAGTATACGTACAACATAAGTTTCGAAGAGAAGGCAAAGTATACTAGTTTTGACCATTAACTACAAAGATTTTCCAATCATCCAAGAAGGGTCAAAGTCTTACAAAGCTAGTAACAAACATGCGAGAGAAGAAGGAGTTCCATCACACCGGGGTATACCATAATGTCATCAACAACAATTCCGAGAGGGGAAATTAGACCAAAACTATTCCGGTGAACGAGGTAATCGGATTCACACAAAGAAACCTCGAGCTTAGCTGATCCGAAAGGCTAGTTATGGTTCAAGTTGCAAGGGATGGTCAAGGTACTTCCTGAGGATGGCCTTTAAAGCCTAGAAACAAGATGAAAGATAATATAAGAGTCTACACCCGCGAGACGGAAAACACAATGCACACAAACATTTTCATTCTACAAGTTTTAATACCAAAACTCTAAGCTGGCTAGCCCAAGCATGGATCACACTAATCCTACGACCTTCCTTTCTCGATGCTAAAATGTTATCAAGGGACTTGCGAAGGGGCTTAAAAAAAAACATCAAAAGACAACCTGGGTGCTAGGGAGGAGCTTCATAGTTATCGTAACTTACTTCCATAATATCGAAAATACTAGTTGATCAACATAATAACTTGCAACTCAATCACAGAGAAGAATTAACACATAACAAATAGATGAAGGTCTATCATTCGAGTTAAAGAAACATAACATTCAGAGGAGAGGGCACACGCATTCTTTCGACCCAAATACTGTCAACGATAAAGCAAAAACAAGAAGAAACAAGCAGAAAGGGAAAACTCCCATCATGACATCCAACTGACAAATCAATGCCAAGAAAAGTGGTTCGATTTCACAATAATTTTAAATAAAATAATAGTAGAAAAGTGTAGAAATATCTTGCCTTTTTCTCCAGATTTAGAAGGTTTCATGGACACCACCCGGACCAGCAACAACAATCCAAGCCAAATTCCATTTTCTTCAAGCTCGTTGGGCGCCCAAACATCGACCATCTTCATGTTGGCACAGGTAGGAGTTCACGGCCAGGTGGCTGGTCTAAAATACTTGCCAACATCCTCCCAACACCGCTTCAAATTATCCCTAGAACCCTGGCAATTGAACTTGAGAACTTCAGAGGCCCCATTTTTGGCAATTGAACTTGATCCTTCGTCATTCATCCTTCGTCAAAGAGAAGTTTTTGTCTATCCCCAGAATTAATATTAATGATAGAATAACCTTTCTCAACACCGTTCTGCACAGTCACTATAGGCCTGGTTGTATCATCCCTGGATTCTAGCAGAACGCTATGCACTCTTTCATAGTCATGATCTGCAAACATCATTTGATGTAGATGCCTTTCAGATCAAATCCAACATGGAATTTCCAATTAGCCCACTCAACCATATCACCGTGGAGTTTAAAGCTTGGTCCCTCAGGTTGTTCTATTGAAATTGGATTAGTTTTGAGCCCAAAAGGAGGCTTCTGCCTTGATCTTACGTGTCTGTTCTTTTGGCCTCGGGCATTGAAATCTTTAGCTGTCCATGTACCCAACGATCTTCTGCTCATCGAAATCTACTACCACTTTAACACCCTCAATAGGCATGGCATATATATTAACAGTTCCATTGGGATAAAAACACTAGACGTTGATAATTCTGTTTCCCTGCTTCTTTTCTCCAAACCATACAATAGAGAAAGTGCTGCAAACAACTAATTTCATGTCAAGGCCTCTATTTTTTTTGGACTGTATGAATGGAGGATACTCCATGGGCAACCCAATGGCTTTAGTTTGCTCCTCTATTGTAAAAATGGGATACCCAAATCCATGATAGAAAGGCAATTAATACCCAGCAAGTGGTTAAATCCAAAGTCATCATTTGCAAAACCACATAATGGTCTGAGCACAATTTGGTGAGACAAGAAAGAAAGGAAAGGTAGTGGTCAGATTCAAGTAAAATGCATTTCCAAGAAGGCCAAAAGGTCATTAAATAAACAATAAAAGTGGTGCATGTGGCCAGTAGATGGGTTACGTGGTTAGGCATGAAAAAACGTGTCCAAAATGGGTGAATGCATCCAAAATTTTATGATAAAATAAATAAATAAATAAATTATAGAACAAGACATGAGAGAAGGCTTGGTCGGCCGAGGAGGAAACTAGTGGTAGAAGTTTCAAAAACGAACACAGGACAATGACCGACCACGGCATCACAACAGGAGACCCTCTACTCTGCGCAAATCGGTGCTCGGTCCACGAAGCGACCAACCAAACAATAAAATCGTTCACCAATAATTAACCATAATGTTGATAACAATCGACAATAAGATAATGAAGTTATCGTCGATCGATAATTAAATTAGTAATATTATTATTATTTCTATTACTATTATTATTATAACTTAACAATAATTATTAATCAAATTAAGAAGGACCGACAAACAAGCACGGTAAAAGAGAACATGATTTTCCTTTAACAAGGAAATTGTAACAGGCGTTGCAAGGGCCAGTAACGACAACAACAACACGACACCAGCAAACACGATGAAGAGGGAGATGATTGAGTATTCCCTGTGACTAAGGCGAAGCCCACCAATGATCGACGAAGGCACAATGACGCTCCATGCTTAGCACTCGATCGCCGCAGGATGAACAGGTGTAACGTAGAATAGGGCATTACAATAATTTTAGTAGCGAATAAAGATTTAATTGTTGTTAGTAAATTAGAGCACAATAAAGATTTAATTGTTGTTAGTAAATTAGATTCTAGAGATAGATGATATTTGTTGATGTGCAACAAATGTTTTATGAAGATAGGCGACACATTGAATTTATTGACGTGAGATAAAGGTGTTAGTTGTTGACGCGTGATCGGGATATTTGTTGACGCTTACGACTCATTAAATTTCTTGGCACGCGACTTAGTTTCGTAACGCATGAATCATTTTCTCGACACATGAATCATTTTCCTCTCGATGCACGACTTATTTTCCTCTGATGCGTGACTCGGTTTCCTCTAACGTGTGACTTATTGTTATACCTTACACATGACACAATTTTCTGTGATGCGTAACTTGGTTATTTTGCTAACACATGAATCTATTCGTAATAATTGAAGGTGTTATTCCTTAGAATGTGAAGACCCAAAAAGTAACTAAGAAATCTCAGAAGTCCTTGTTCAAGTATTTTGGAAACGTTGCTGATACAGATAGCACAATTGCTAGTAACCATATAGCTGTAACCAGAAAGAATCAAAATACTAACTATGTGGAAGGTAATATCAAGGTGGACATGCATTCTGCACAGTATCAACCAAATGACACCTATGATGATACCATGCCAAATCTTGAAGATATACTGTTGAGATGCCAGATCCTGAAGATATTCTTCCTGTTGGGGTGCAACCAAGAGTGCATCAAGATATCACACATACAAATACTCAGCAAAATGGAACACATAAATCAAATTCAAATTTTGGTTCATGAAAGAGGAAACCAAGTGATTGTGATATTTCTCAAAATTCTACTCAAAAAATTAAAACATTGAAAACGAACAAGAATATGTGGACCATTGGGAGGACATACAAGTTTGATTGGGCTGCCAAATTTTTGTTTATCAAACATGTACATCCATCTAATTCAAAAGAGATCCCATCTGAATGTACATGTACAATATGTACGTGGAAATTGGGAAAACAACAAAAATGCAATTGAATTTGGACACTATAGAAAAACACTATGGAAAATAATATTTGATTGTAACGGGGGAGGATGGCCAGAAAATCAAAACACATAGGTGGAAAACTGAAAAAGAATGCATGCATGTTAAATACATAGTGGATTATGAGCGAGCGAAAAAACAAAACTTCTCATGGAAAAGGGAAGAACGATCACATCAAAAATTGGTAAGATGATTCAAACAAATCTACATGCAAAATGTAACGCCCTCTAAAAACTCCCACTTGAGACCCAAGAACAACCTAGGTTTAGTTAGAAGAATTATGGAATAATTTTTTTTAAAGTGTTCACAACAAAATTCCCAGAGTCCATTACAACAATTATCAAATCACCTTACAAAACACTAAGAGAGTGAAAGTTATCCCGAGCACAGTTAGATTATCTTCTTGTGGGGCATGGGAAGAAATTACTCCCGGGTGCGGAAGGAGGGTGCGGGAAGAAATTTTTTCTCCCATGCATGGAAGAGGGTGTCGGGAAGAAAATTTTCCTCCAGGCGTGGAAGAGGGGTGTGGGAAGGAACTTTTCCTCTCGGGCGCGGAAGAGGGGCACGGGAAGGAACTTTTTTTTCTTTTTGAACTTAGATTATTTTGAAGCCAAATGAAGTAAAAACTTCGGAGGCCATAAATTTTGATAGGGAACTCGGTTTTTGGAAAACGAGGACTTTATGGAAAGCTCTCAACATCCTCTTTGCACAAAAACCTTAAAAATTTAATTTGGATAAATTTTTAATGGTCAATTTTGAGAAAACGTTTTTCTATCACTAAACAGTGGTGGTATTTTTAACTTACACAATTTTGTTCAAATTCACCATTAATTATTTCTCAACATGCCAAACAGACATGGAGGATTTCACTTGGAATAATTTAGGATGGATTGCAAGGGTTAAGTTGTTTGATTGATTATCATTTCAAATTCCCAATTTTGACAACAAATCAACTAAGATTTTGGCTATGCCCGATTTGCAAAGTTTTATAAAAATTCCTTAAGAGTTACAGTCTATTTGGGATCATTTTATCCATACTATGTACAATTTAATATAACATTTCATTTTCCCAGGTTGTAGGGTCGTTTTGTACATTTTTAATAAAAATTTGTAGAGTTTATAGTGAAACAAAATAGAATCTATACTTGAACACAAACAGATCTATTTCTATTTACCAAACTTTAATATATGCATTCATTTCCAACTCAAATCTAAAATGTTAAGTTTGTTTCAAATCAAGTTGTGCAAAAAGCCAGAATGTAGTTCTAATTTTCAAATCATACATTCCAAAGGAAAAGAGTAATATGTTCTCTTCATATGTATTTCCTTTTCAATTTTCCAAACAGAGATTTCATACTATATTTCAAACATAGATTCCCAATGAAAACAATATCATTTTTGGTAAATAAAACAATTCTATTGACTTGGATGATTCTTTTACAACTTTCTTTTCCATTTCATTTCAAAAGATAGAATACAAGTCTTTCTTTTCCTTCCACAGAATAAAATTATAGAGTATGTCCTTCCACATTCAAATGGGATTTCACTCCAAAACATAGTAACTCTTCAACACAAAACATATTACATTGTCATCCACTTGAAGTGGGAAATGGTTTTACAAATAGAAATCTCACAAGGGACTGTCAAAATTGTCTTCTTTCTCAGCTCCAAAACAACAGTATGAATTTCCATCATTCTCCCATTTGATCACAATAGAATAGGGGGAAAGGAAACGCTCTCCACCCAACCAAGACATCCAATAAAAAGGAGAATCCATCCTTCTTCATTGGCCCCCGAGCCCCAACCACATTGCAATAAGAAATGTGACTCAACTCATGGCAACAACAGGCTTCCACAACACAAAGGAAATATTTCACATGCAATTTTCATATTTAAAACACAGTCCAAAACAAAACAACGAGTTTTAGCAACCACAAGATAAAAACACAAACAATACTCAGGCTTCATCAAGCAAGCCAAAGGAGCAAGAAACTATGGGGATGTTGCTTATGCCTCCCAAAGGGGAAATGGGTATCACCACCTGAGAAAAAACCACCAAAATATATCATTTCAAGTCCCTGACATACCCTTATGCCTCCCAAGTACCCCTTATTCCTCACAATTTATTATGCCTCCCCAACCTCTTATGGCACCCCATAATGAGTAAAGAAATGCAAGCTATTTCTTTTTTACAAGGTGGAACCAAAATCCCAACTCCCTCCACACTTATGCCTCCCAAAACACTTATTCCTCCCACAAGAATACCCCATAGTCTTCTCCTACACCATTCCTAGGCCATCTACCCAACCAACCAACAAATAAAACAACACATTCAAACATTCAACCATTCACATATGCATAAAAAGAAAGGAGAGCATTTCCAAGAGCTAAGATCTTACCTCTCCATGATGGATTTTGTTCCAAGGTTGCAAAACAACAAGCTTTCCAATGCAAAATAGTCCAAGAGATCAACAATCTACAAGTATGCAACAATCTCCAATCTTCTCCAAAAGTAAGAGCTCTCAAAACAAAGAGAAGTCTCCCCCAAAATGAGCAATGTAAGTTGAAGTAACCCAAAAACAAGCTAAGGAATTTGAATTTATAGGAGAGGGAAGAGAAGAGGATGAGGTGGATCCATGTAGGATGCCACTTCACACATCCTCAACTCCACCTCATAAGTCAACTTCAATCTCCAAGGCATAATAAATAAGTAGGTGAATAATATGACAATTTTACTTACACACTCAAATCAAGCCCACACCCCATAAGGACTGAAATTTAAAACATGAAGAAAGTGCAATTAAAACATACAACTTGACTTACAAAAATGCATAATAAAAGTCTAAATTTAACTCTCCAACCATAGGTAAGGTTGGTATATAAATTTAAGAGGTGTGGGAGAAGTTTAACTTGTCCCACAAGCCTCCAAAATCAGCCTCCAAGGAAAAATTCGAATTTAAAAAAAGGTGGAGTGTTTCATAATCCAAAATAAAATTACATCTCTTAGGCATACTTTAATAGTACTTACAACATTTAATAGAAGAGGCAACATCTCTAATAATCAGTTTCTTATGACCCAATTTGATTTATTAATATTTTTAACAATATTTTTTCTCACATTAATTTACCACCATTTAGTGAAATAAAAAGGGGGACACATCACTTATAAAATACATAAACATTAAACAAAGGAATCAAATAGATAAATAATACACATAACCCTTGGTCACATTTAAAGGTGATCCCCCATGGGAATCCCTAACACAATCAAACACACACAAACAAATACAAGTTGCCGTGATGACCTTATTGAATTCATCTAGAATTCTAAAGTGGTTGGTCTCCAATCCCCGATGTTTGTAATGATATTTTTAACCTACAAAATACAAATACCTCCTTCGGCCTTGTGGCCACATCAGACATCCAAAATGAATATATAATAATTGTAAAATCATATATATATGAATCACAACAAGATCAGAAAACAACTATATCATCATCAAATAATTTTCATTTACTAGGTCTATTCAAAATATCCAAATATAACAGGTCCGAACAACATCTATAATATAACCATGTCGAGCAAGTATATCAACATCAATATATAAAATGTCTCTAGTGATCATCATGTCTCGTATATAAATCCAAGTCAACAATAATCCATGATCTATCATCTAATCATCATACTAAATGAAAACTATAATAATGCGCATAATATAGTCAACATTGCCCTGATCAATATAAAAATATGTCAAAGGGAAGTGGGCACTATACAAAACTCATATAGTTCTCTACTTTATTTCACATACTAACAAAAGGAAGACCGATTTTGGATTTCCTCGATTTCAATGTTTTGGATCAATATAATGGAATTCCCAACGTACCTCAGTCTCATTGGTTTGAAAGTAGTGCATGGGAAATGGAAAAATGTCTTTCAATAATAGAGAAGGAAGATTTGAAAGAGAATATAAAAATTCAAAGTTTATCTCTCTTTAATTGATGAAGTAACAACATTGACAAAACCGCATGGGTATGTATCAACGTCTATACTTTATAAAATCCTATAAGGACACCTCATCTGTTTGGGTGTTATGAAAATGGTTGAAAACAAGAATGTTGAAAACCTACATAAAATATTTATTTCTCATTTGAAATATATTGTTGGAATGAATGATTATGAAATGGCTACAAAGTTGGTATGCATCGAAGCAGATGGTGCATCAGTCATGCAGGGTCACCAAACAAGGTTGTGTGTTAGATTACAAACAATAGTGGCCCCATATATGCTACCAATTCATTGTATGGATCAAATAATGAATTTAATGTATAAAATGGTAAACAACTATGAAAATGTTGCTAAAGTAGAAGACCTTATAATAGTACTTCGTGCTCAGATATGGCAAAGAACCCAAAGTGATTTCTTAAGTTCCGTAAATTCACAATTGGAATTAAAGATGGCAAAAACTTTTGAAGGATGTTGAGTCGAGATGGATCTCTTTGTATGAACCTTTCATGCAATGTTTGTGATGAGTATCCTTCGTTGGTTGGTTTCATGCACAAATATAGTCATGAAGTTCTCAGGGAGAGGGACTTTTTGTTCTATTTAACTTATTTGGAGACATTTCTTACATTGGTTAGTATTCTTCCAATGTTCAGGAGATCAATACACTGATGAAACATGCATAGGGGAGATTAATCTATATTGTGGATTTTTTACGAGATGAGAAAAATGGTATGTCAAAGTCGTAATGTCTTGTACTATTCCCAAGATAGTTTTAATACACCTATTTCTTAGAATTGGAAAGCTTTATTCGATCTTAAAAATCCTGGTAACTATGTGAGATTTAAGATCCACGATCACCTCTACATCAATATTAATGGGAGGGACATATATACCACTACACATTTTGTAAAAAGTCAAGCTATTACAGGATCGAACAAGAAGATGTTCCGTGACATGTAATCTCTTTGATTCTCGTTATAGTTGAAACAAGAAATAGGAAGAAAAAAATCATAATCATTATCATTAGAAATTAGAGAACGTTTCTCCAAATATTAAATTATTGAAGAAATGGTTGTGATGAATCCTAATTTTTGGAATACTCAAGGTAGTCGTCGTGCAAACTTTGTAAGAAATCATTTCCATAAATCCATGGGTACATTAATGGAACATTTCACAAAGACTTCAAAGTTAAAGGGTATTGAAATCAAAGGTATATTGAATGCTCATTTATTAAAGTTTCAATCAACAAATTTTGTGACAACAATGAGGAACTAATATCAAAATTTAGATGAATCTTCTAAAAGTGGTGCTATTACAAGGCTGTGGCAAGGAATCTTTCAAAGTTCTATCTTACAAGAAGACATCAGTGAATATTTAAGGTTATATGAGTTATGCCAAACAATGATTTTGGGATCTGTGGAGGATGAAAGGGTTTTCATTGCTTTATCTTTTATAAAATCAAAACTGAGAAACATGTTGGATAAAAATCTAGAAATTTGCATGAGGTGTTATGTATCTCGCTACTCCATTAAAACCTTTCCTTTTGAAAAGGAAATTGCAAATTGAAATCCCCTTTCCGAAAGAAGAGGTGTGAATAATACAACTACAAGTGTTAGGGAATAAGAGATAAAATATGTAGAATAATCCCTCATAGAATCACAACAATAGAAACTAATATGCAGAAAATATTATAGATCTCAAATAAAAGTGCAGAATAAAATAACACAACACAAAGAGACAAAGTATTTAACATGGTTCACCCGATTTGGGATATGTCCACCAAGAATCACTTGCTCAGATTTTATTACAAGCCACCACTCTCTCAATACAATACCCAAATCTGTTTGGATCTATGCTCAACAAACTCTATAGAATTCACACCCAAATTCAAAGCACATCTACAATTTTTTTTGTCTTTCTATCATATGCATAAAACCATATAAATAGACAACTACTTAAGCAGTTTTACAAAAATCTGGGTATCAAAACCATTGGCAAAAACCATCCCATAAACCTATGGGTCAAAATCCCACCCATATGAGAAAATCACGTTTCCCGATATAGTGGGCACGTTTTAAGGCCCAAAAATAAAAAATCGGGGCCTGCACCCCAAACCCCCGCTCCCGAGGGCTGTCGTCCCGAACCCTGACAAGGATAAATGAAAAGTGTACAGTACTCTTAGTGTACATTCTTCAACACTTTCACATATGAAAATAGGCTCCACAACCTAACAACAAGTACAATTGTTCCTAGCGATGAGAGTGGAATTAGCGCATTGTCACACTCTACACAAGAGAACGTTGAGTTTGAAGAAGCTATTGATAATGGATTGTTCAACTTTAAATAGGTATCTCCTTGCCCTTACATTTATTGTTTGTCACCTTACATTTTTACTATGGTTATTTATTCAATTTAATATTGACTCTATAGATGAAAATATTGACCGAGGAGGCTTTTATCAAATTTTGTTTCAGCTCCTATTAACATTAAAGATGTTATAGGTATATATATTTACATTTATTTAAATACAATTATTTCATTTTTGTAAAACGTAGTTTCAAATCCATCCGAGAAAACTCACACTTCTAAGGACTGAAAATGTCGTGAAACCGACCCATCTATCTACTAATCCATTTCTCGTGTTGAGTTTTCTTAATTCAAAGATCTAGCACACTACGAAGGATGATTTCTCATTTTCCTTCCATATGCTTTTTCACAGCCATCTAAAACACAAGAGGTAACTTAAACCCTATCATATGACATTTCTTGATTTTTTACAATTATGTTTAATTTATTTTTATATTTGCAAAACGCTTTGATATATTTTTAAAAAAAATTGGGATAAAATCACACAATCGAATTTTACAAAGAGAGGAAGATTTTTCCATATTAAGATGTTTAATTCATAATACATTCCAAATTTTATATAATTTATCATCCACAATTGTGCTTGAAGCTAAATCTACGTCCACATAAAATTCATCATCATCCATATATATTTTAATGTCATCATCCACATCTAATTTCATCATAACATTATCATAATCCCGACACTCCAATTATTATTAAAATAATTATTTATCTATTTTAAATGTGTAGAAACGTCTCTGTCCTAACACATTCCAATTCTTTTAAAAACAATTATCCATTATCATCATTCATCATCATCTATATTCATTCTAATGTTATCATATCATTATAAGTACTGAGAAGATGAGAACTTTTAAATGTCCCTGTCGCACTACATTCCAAATTTTCTTAAAATAATTATCCATTATCATCATCCAGATTCCATGATCATTCTTGAAGCTAAATCTACGTCCACATACAATTCATGATAATCCATATCTATGATTTTATTCTAATGTCATCATCCACATCTAATGCAATCATCATTACAAGTAGAGAAGATTTTGAGAAGGTTTAAATTTTAAGAAACCTGATACAGAGTTTGAATTTTACAAGTAGAGAGAAGAAGATATAACTCTTAGTATTAAGATGCCTGTATCATACCATATTCCATATTTTCTTAAGACAAATAATTAACCATTATCATAATGCCATCACATTCAAATGAAACATAAACACCATATACAATCTATAAATTCTATACATGATATATATGAAGATATAAAATTTAAGATTATAAAGTATTTCATATTTTCAAACGTCATCACATTCATGTTTCAAATTTCAAATCCAGATAATAAATTTCAAATCCCATGACCATAACATTCAATGTTTCAAATTTGCAAATATAGATTATAAATTTTTTTGAAACCCTCAATCAAGTTTCCACCCTCAATCATGAAATTTTTCAACCCTCAATTTTCTGTACCCCTTTCCCCAATGGCTTCCACTCATGTACTCCTTTCCCCAATGGCTTGAATAATCCTAGAACTAATGAGATCTTCCACAACACTGTCTAGATTATTTACAATTCTTTGTTCTTCCTTTGTCACATCTCCATGGGATAGCAAACTAGGATCTACAACTACCTTGGTTTTGAATAAAATTTTAGGGTCGAAGCCATGCTCTTTAATTATCCGCTTTAGTGTATTGTTTTGTTTGTTAACCAAAACAATATTTTCCTTCAAATTATTCGTATGGATAACCTGTTTCTTCACGGTTTCCAAGTGAACTTGGAACACCTTTGCTTGACTCTTTAAATTTTCATATTTCAACTGCACAAAAAAGTGATCTCAATTAAACACATTACTAAAATAAGAAATAACATTAAATAACATGCGCTTGATAACTTTGAGAGGATAAGAGAGGGAGGTATTTGATCCACGTCCAAAAATGGTTTGAGATAGTCCTTTTCCTATGAATTCGTGCAACCCTCACTGCAGTAATAGTCTTTCCATAAAAAGATTGTATTTTGAAAACAATATTTGTTTGAAAAGATGTAGCTCCGTCACGCTCATCTACATCTCTATCCCACACCTAAATATGGAGTGCTTACCTATAATTAATGAAAAATGACACTACCAAGAGATTCCTTTGTTCCTTCTTTGGGAGGAATATTTCATCATATTTCTTGGTGAGGTCGTTGGGATTGTGATGATTCAAATCATCCCCAACTTGGATCCAGTTGCCGAAAATGGCCACCTCTTGGGAACACAACATTATCTTTAGTTTCTTGGATCTTAGTTTCGATATAAATATGGCTCCAACCTCCACAATGAACAAGGAGACCAACCTCTTAAACAAATCCACTCCATAAACAAAACAATACTTATGCATTTCACAACATGGAATTGTTGGTGGAAAAAGATAGAGAATAGATTGATTAATATGGACTTTTTTTGCAAGAATTAAATACTAGATTGCATATCTAGGATGTTAAGATTTCAAAGGATTTCCATATACAACGTCATATTGTTCGACATTTGAGTTTCACATTGTTTCTACTTTCTATTTTCGCTACCCCCACACTTACCCACCCTCTAACCCCTTTATCTTCACCCCTCTTCCTCTCTCAATGTTTCTCTCCTTCCAATATGAATCTTTCAAAAATCCCCTTCGGCATTTCCATCGTACATTTCACATACGATTGCTAGTTTAATTACTTTCAAGAGACTGAACCAAAAGTGTAACGACCCAAATAATCACACACACGAACAACACAGTGAAATACAAGATAATTTTTTTGACTTGCTTGACACATAACATGACGCAACATGACGTCACCAAGTATACAACTAACACTGTGAACAACTTGATACAAGGATGGCCATAAAGGCAGCACGGAAACGTTCACACATATCAAGGGTAATTTAATTTTCTTTTTTGAAAAGACAACACGAAGTACAATCACAGAACACACTCACAGTTAGGGCCAACCACAAGGAGATATTCTTGAGGGTTATTTATTTTAGAAGGACATCTTGCAATTCTTAGCTTACGTTTTCAAGGAGACTCAGGATATGATTCATACAATTCATCTTAACAAGTTAAAATTTATTCTTTTTACATGATTAATTATCTTTAAATCTTCTCTATTATGACCTTTATTTACTTAATTCGTTTATCAAGAAAAAGGAGAATTTCAATTCCACCAGGCCATCTTCTCACCACTAATGCTACTAAGATTCGTTCTTGCCCACAAGACAACATGGTTTTAAGTTCAACACACTTAAGAGAAGAGATATAAGGTGCCTTGAAAAGGGTTAGGGGAGAAGGTCGAGATGAAACATTTTTAGGACCTCATTAGTTATTCACAAGTATTAAATTGAAGCTAGGGCTCCTAACCGCATTTAACAACAACTTTACTTAGGCTTCGCTAAAAGTATTATCAAGGAGTAAAAGAATTTACTTTCCAAATGGCTGAGAGATAGATTGTGTGGTTTCAAAATTGTTTTCTCTTGTTTATTAAATCTTATTATCCTTAAACAATTAACATCTCATTTCACCTTAGGGTCATTTTACAAATTTTACCATGAAAGGTATAATGTTCACTAGAGGAGCTAGGGTTATCGTGTTATAAAGTTTACTTGCAATGATAGTCTTGCCCTTGTCTACTCAGAGAATTTATTGCTCTCAAGTTGGTGACCCCTACGTTACTTTATTTGAATGTAACTTTTTATTTAACTTCCAGAAGTATTTAACAATCCCATGTTAGCTTACTTATGACACTTTATTACTAAGTCATGGAAAGGTTTAACTCAGAATTTATTCTCAAGGCCAAGTTGAAGCAACACTCATTTACGAGAACAAAACAAGATTACATCATTTCCTAAAATACTGATGCACCACAAGTCACTCAACCATAATAACCAAATTTTCTTATAATTTCAATGATGGTCAAACAATTCAAGATTTCCAAAGTTCAGATGACAAAGTCCACAATACTTTATACTAAGACATTAATCCTCTTTTAAACTTTCCACTGGTCGTTAACTACAGTTGAACAACATACAAAGGTTTTCGAGCAAAGAATCTTCTCAACTGAGGTTGATGACAAAAGTCTACAAATCTATCCCTCATCTACATGCAAAATCCATCTGCAACAAATTTTCTACAAGAGTCAGTTCACGAGAACTGAGCAAGATAAGGCTACACAAAACCACCATAACTATTATCTAACAATATCACGAAAAGGAAGCACTTTATTACAAGAATTGGTTCAAACCTCTAAACACTATCAACACATCAAGTTATAATAGAGTCTTCATCATGCCAATCAAAGAAGGAGAAGACCTTGTACTTCAGTTAGGAGCAAAAGCAACGAAAGTAATAATCGTATGAGAATGGCCCTTGGCCCTATAAGGAGATATAAACAATTTAGCAAAGAACAGAATTCCCATCAAGTAAGTAAATAACAATAGTTACAAGATTGAGATTTGATATATATACACCAACCATCTAGAAAATTTATCAAAGGTACCATACGCACAGACTAACATAATATATTTCTAAAAGAACAAGAGTTGATCGGCCCAAGAAAGGGGAACCACGGGTTTCAACAATTAACACTAAAAGTCATACATAATTGAGTTTCAACCGGAAATCAAATAGAGTATACACACAGCATAAGTTTCGAAGCGAAGGCAAGGTATACTAGTTTTGACCATTAACTACAAGATTTTCCAATCATCCAAGAAGGGTCAAAGTCTTACAGGCTAGTAGCAAGCATGCGAGAGAAGAAGGGGGTTCCGTCACACAAGAGTATACAATAATGTCATCAAAAATTTTTATAACACTAAGGATTTGCAAACCTCCACTACAATACTAATGTTTGGTTAATTTAAAATAAATTACCCATATCCCAAAACAACCAAATTTTATGGCAACCCTTGGTAACGCAGTCAACCGTCGCACAAATAGATACAAACATAATTTCTAAGTGACTTTATCAAAACAAAACCTTCCGCTATGAATTCATAAGGTTATCACATGAAAGCTGAGTTTTTCCCGAAGGTCAATCACATTTAAGGAAATCTCCATCACAAACTATTACAATAGTTACGTGCATAAAAACTGACCAATATTAATTAATAGCGTTAACAAAACAAGGGAGAAAATAATGCCAGTTAGGAAAAACTAGAAGAGCGCCATCAGCAATAATTCACAGAGGGCGATTGGACCAAAACTATTCTAGTGTCAACGAGGTACTGGATTCGCACAATGAAACCTCGAGCTTAGTTGATTCGAAAAGCTAGTTATGATTCAAGTTGATAGGGATGGTCAAGGTACTTCTTGAGAATGGCCTTGCAAGCCTAGAAACGCGATGAAAGGTAAGATAAGAGTCTAAACACGTGATCAGGAAAACACATCGCACACAAACGTTTTCATTCTAAAAGTTTACTACCGAAACTCAAGCTGGCTAGCCCCAAGCATTGATCACACAATCTTACAACCTTTCTTTCTCGATGCCAAAAGGTGATCAAAGGGACTTGCGTAGGAGCTAACAAAATAACGTCAAAGGACAAACTTGGGTGCTAGGGAGGGCTTCATAATTATCGTAAACTTACTTCCATGATAACGAAAATGCTAGTTTGATCAACATAATAACTTGCAACTCAATCGCAGGGAAGAATTAATACATAAATAAACAGACAAAGTTCTATCACTCGAGCAAGAGAAACATAACATCCAGAGGAGAGGGCACACGCATCCTTTCGATCAACATACTGACAACGATAAAAACTAAAACAAGGAGAAACGAGCAGAAAGGGGAAATCTCCCATCATGACATCCAACTGACAAATCAATGCAAGGAAAAAGTGGTTCGATTTCACAATAATTTTAAATAAAAGTAACAGTAGAAAGGTGTAGAAATATCTTTCCTGTTTCTCCCCTTCAACAGGTCGTACAGACTCCACACGGGCTAGCATAAAAATTGTAGGTACTGGAATCCGGGTGCACCAGTTCTAAGCGGTCCACCAGTCGAAAGCATTCATTCTTCCACCTCACATGTAAAGTAAGCACCATGACCACTGTAGAAAATCCCATTCCAACTGCCAATCCAAAACACATCCAAAACCATGGAAACCCTTCATCTCTCTCTTCCTCATCATCCATTGTGGGTACTGGTGGAGCAGACTGTTGTAAATGAGGTAGAGAACAATTTCTCTCAAGAGGGCATCCCCACAGATGTGGATTTCCTAAATATGATGATGAATTATCAAATGTTAACATATGACCATCCCTTGGTATCCTGCCTGACAGATTGTTGTAAGACAGATTTAGATATCCCAGAGAATCGAGAAGACCAAGCTGTGATGGAATCTGTCCTGAAAGAATGTTGAGAGAGAGATCCAACGATTCCAACCATTTTAAATTTCCCACACTATCTGGAATTGGCCCATTCAGAGTGTTCATGGAGAGGTTGAGAATAATCAGTCCTTTTAGATTTCCAACTCCAGGAAAAAGATGACCACTCAATCTGTTATTTGACAAAACAATGCATGTGAGGCTGTAACTACGTATTCGCAAACCAAGTTTGATCCTTTGATATTTAGATGTAAACCATCCACATAGCTGTCTCCATCCTTTTCGCTCTCACCAATCGTCCAGCTCTCTCTCCATCCAGTTCGCTGTCTCCCATGGCTCTGAAATTGAGATATGTATCCGGGATCTCACCAAACAAAAGATTTGAAGAAATGTCTAGAATTTGAAACTCTTCCATTTGGCCGATCTGCGGAGGCAGTTTACCTTCGAAATTGTTGGATCTCATTACAAGAACTCGCAGACTGGAACAATTTGCAATCCAATCAGGGATGTTCCCTGTCAAATTGTTTTCCCCCACGTCGAGCACCTCTAAGTATGATAAATTTCTTAGAGTAGAAGGAAGAAGTCCCTACAGGTTGTTCTTTCCCATGCGCAATGACCTGAGCTTTGTCAACATGCCAAGCTTCTCAGGAATCTCACCCTTGAACCGATTATCTGCAATATTAAGGATCAATATCTCTGATAAGCTGGCTAGATTTGAAGGAATTTCTCCTTGCAAACTGTTATTTTGCAGACGCAGAATCTGAAGATTTGGCAGAGCATCCAGACTAGCTGGAAGAAGACCTTCCAAGACATTTTCTCCAACATTGCATAGATCTCCTGTGCCTGTGGGTGTGATCTGTCACCAACACAAAAAGCATGCACCATTTTATTTGCTTTAATCCAACTACACCAAGTTTCCTTTTAATTCCTCTATCCTTCATCGATCTCCTAAAAGCTCTCTGCAAAGCAAACCGTGCTTCATGAATATTCGATATGAAAAGATCCGCCTCTATGAGATCCTCTTCCATGAGTTACATCGTAAAACGAGTAAGGTCTCAGTAGAGAATCTCTGTAATAAATTTCATCGGGTCTCCTGGTAACACTCTCACTGTCACTTAATCGATTTTGATGGAAATATCTTCAAGGAGAATCCGAATTTGAGGATGCAGTCAAAATAGAGAATGGATAACAATGAAGTTGGACAACCTGCTTGTTGGAAGCGCTCAAAACGGCTTCTGCCTCACTGTGACCTATCTGCCGCCTGGTTAAGAGTTGTTGCAGGCTATGCCATGGATCCCTGACCCGAACACACCTCGAGGCACCCAAAGAAAAGTGGAGGTAACACGCCTGCCTCACTAGCTTGAGGCTTCATCAAACAAAAACGCGCACAGGGAGGAACCAGGGAGGAAAAACGCCATGACAGAAGGATTTTACTCGCCTTTCTGCCCACGCAACAGGAAAAAATGTCCCTCAACCACTCCACGTGCGAGAATATCCAAGGGAGATCTCACGCGGTTCGAGAGGAGGATGAACAGACAGTCAACAAGAAGCAGGTAAGATTTGCAAATCAGAAATAAATGAGTGCGGCCAGCTAACCAGGGAGAAAGGAAAATGCGCTTCAACCACTGCCAAAGAGAATAATAAAAAAATACAGTCTATATCTCCTCATGTCTAGCCTGTCACATCTATAACCAACGTGGGAGGAAAGCAATGGAAGAAACAACAATTTCACCTCAAAATTTAGCATTACAACGAGGCACTACAAAAACAACATAATTCGAAAAACTTATTACATATATGAGTTAAACTTGTGGTTCAACGCATAATTTGTCAATTGTTTTTACAAAAATAATATGAAAATTATATCAATGTGTATTTTTTCTATTTTTGTTATGTATAATAATACAAATATTAGTCAAAGTATTACGGTTTTTTTAAGGAATCCAATAATAATTTGTTGGAAAATTCTCAAAATTGTTTCGATAAAACGTAAATGGAATGTGCAATTCTAGAGTGAGCACTTTCTACAACATGAGCATCCATGAAATGAGGTTGTGTATTTTATAAATTATTAATACTATATAAAAATGAAATTGTTGATATTCATTTATCTAGATTCACGAATACCAAACTATAATAAAATCATGTCTCTAGGCATTGACACTATTTAAGTGTTCATGCCATGATGAGGTGTCCATATGATTATTGATACTTTCAAAGTAAACCTTGATGAAAAATTCCCAAGCAGACCAATCAAGATACATATGTTCACGCCTTTACATATTCAACAATAATGCCTCTATATAACATTTAGCTATTTAGCCATGAAAAATATTTTAATAATAAAAGATATAAATAAAAATAAAATTTTATCCATGTTATATTTACCTTGCTTCCTAGTTGTATGTATTTAATCTTCTAATCAATAGTCTAATTACTCAACCATGCTATCAAATATTTTGTAAGATGTCAGATTGTACATGTCAAATTCTCAATGTTATGATACTTGATCTCTGATATCATTAGGCTTTTATAAGGATAGAAATTTCGTTGACCAAATTGTTTTCGCATGTCTTTGAATGGTCGCTTGCATGATTTCAATAGTAATTAAGCTAAGTTTATTAAGTCTCAAAGATGATGCATGGATAGTGATTTGCGAACATCCTAAATTTAATCTATTTTAGTAAATGATAGAGAATGATCAATACATATCGATAATAAATACATTACGATGGGCTAGAAAATATTCAATAAGCCAATGAAGGTAGAATTTGATAATAAAATAGACCTCAAAATTTCAATGTAGCCTATCTTGAAAGATATGCTTGTGATTTAGATATATTGTATCATCATTTGTCATTTGTATCATCATTTGTATCGCTTTTTTAACCCGGTGTTACCTTTTTCGTCTTTTGGCTTAGCTTTTTTCTTCTTCTTTCTGGTCCGTCTTTATCTCTTTCTTGCCGTTGGTAGAGACCTACACTTGGTTTCCTCATTGTCATATCTTTTCTCCATTTTGTATTGTTGAGCTTTTTCAGTCCCCTTAAAACCAAATAATTACCTAATCTAACAAAATAATGAATTTCCTTAAATATAATATAGTTTAAAAAGTAAAGCCAATGTTTTCTATGACGTATAAAATTAGTAATTTCGTGTAATATATAAAAGTGAAATTCGAGTATAGTTATTTTTTTAATTTAAGGGCTAAAGGTTTTTTGACTGGGGCCCTACCTAGTTACAAGAGGTCAAAGCCCGAGATAAGAAGGAAAGCACCGAAAAAATGAAACCCAAATGAGAAGCCAAGCTGCGAGAAAAAAATAACCGAAACACAAATAGAATATAACAACACACCACAAAAGTGGGCAAGAAACAAAACCTACTTGATTTTATATTTTCTATGACGAACCAAGTTCCATCCATCATCTTCAACATGGTCAAGACGGTCATCCCGTATACCAAAAATCTCTCTAAAGTAATCTTGATACCAAGGACCTTCCCAAACTTGCTAGATCTATAGATCTCGTAGGAAGCTAGGGTCGAGTGGAAAGAGAGACATATTTTTATTATACCTCTTGACTATATTTTCATGTTCCAAATCCAAGACCAATTCCAATTTCCCTTTAGAGAAAATCTCTTCATCTACATAATTTTACTATCTCAATTTTGCAAAAGACTCTTCAAATGGGGTCATCTAATTCGATACCTAGTTTAAAGGGAAGCCCTATTCAAATGTCTCCACTGTTAGTTCTTATTTTTATCCTTCAATATTCTTAGATTGAACACCCTTGAATCAAGGGGGAGTCACATACTTAATGTGGGGGAGTTAGACCAAAGGAAAATAGAAGTTTAAGTTGCTTCCCAACCATGTTTACAGACATCAGTAGCACTGCACTCACGCCTAGATTCGGCTTTATTTGTTGAATCTACATCCAAGATACAACCCGGTGCTTTGGATATGCCTAGAGCATGACTTTTCCAAAATCTAGGTGCAATGTAGGCATCTTAACCCAAATAAGTAGGGAATTAGGAACAATATCCAGCTAAGCCATACCAGGGCTCCATCTAGACATGTTCAAAATAGTTCTTCCATAGAACAAAGCCCCCTATATGGGATTTGAGTAAGTTAGTATCATACCCAAACTTGAACATAAAAGCTTCATTAGATAGGGTAGAAACAAAAGAAATCAGCCCAATAGTTGTCATTTTCTTTTGTGTAATAGATTCTATATTGGGCATATGCCAACAAATCTACCAACAACAAAAAAACCCACCCATTTATATGCTTTATGGATCCACTCAAATGGAACCACCAAAGCACGACCAACACTATCCTATAAATGGGTAAAGCCTTCATTATCATGGTCGTTGTAGCCTTGCTCAGTCCAAGAGGGAGACCTCAATGCACCTACACCCAGATTAGTATCCTCCTGCCAAAGTTTTCGAAATCCCACCCAAGGTTTTCAACACCCCACCCCGATCCTTCAACCTGTTTATATTATCAAATTAACTATTGTTATTACTTAAAATTTCATCAACTAGTGCAACATAAATTTTTGATATTGGTACGGAAGTATTTTTGATGTTTAGGAGTAAAGATATTTTCCCAAAAGGAATATTGCAAGGTTTTGACATGACCTTACAGCGGTATTGTGTAAAATCGATGATCCGGCGCTTTTGAATCGAGATGACCCATAAAACATAACCGAAACACATGTTAAATTTGATTCCCGTTTATACATTTTTGTCGTTTTTAACTATCTGTAAAAAACTAGTCAAATTATTAACGCTTGAGGCACATTTTTGGGAATGTCCACATCACCAATATTTTAATAACTCTAAAATAATATAAAACTCTATTACAATATTTTTTAATAATTTTAAGAAGGAAAAATTTATTTTTCCTATCCACTGTAAAATACTATTTGCATGCAATTTATTACGGCGAATGTGTATTCCATTTTATATAAAAGGGAGAGATATTTCATGGGTCTAATATGGCCATATAGTTTTATCATCGTAAAATCAGACAACCCATGCGCTTTTGAGTAGGACAACCTAGAATACAAGCCCGAAGCACAGGTTAAATTTGATGCACGTTTATATATTTTTGTGGTTTTTATCTGTAAAAAATAGTCAAATTCTTAATGTGTTTTGTTTCAATGTATATGAAACTTTATTCTGAATCCATTTCTTGACAATCATGCTGGCTCCAATGCATACAATGACCTACTCTCCGTAGTAAAGAAAAATATTGGGAAACGATTTCCATGGAAAAAAATAAAACTCGGGGATCTGCCTAATTTTTCTGTCTTTTAATGGGTTGCGTTTTAGAGGCCAAAGTACCTATTTTTTTCTAGTTGACTACATCTTTTGATCCTATTCACTGCATCCTTCTCTTTTTGTGGATTTTGGTGCTTCCAGTAACGAATTCAAAATCCAATGTTTTAGGAATGGAAAGGAACGTATGTTGACGTTTGTTTTTTTAATTTTATTTTAACCACTATACATATGTTTGCACTTATCAGCATGAATTTGCATATAGATTTATATAGAAAATGAATATCGTGTAATACACCATCAAATTTAAACATATGTTATGAAAACAGGGGCTACAAAGTGCTACAAGAAGCAAGCATCATGGTTGGGTTTTGAACCAACAACCTTTTCAAATTCTCCCATTTTTAAAATTTGGACCCTTCAAACTCACGTAATTAGTCCAACCGAGATCTCAACTATAAAGTTGAGCTCATACACCGGATATTTCTTGGGGAGGAATAATCTTGGTCGTGGAAAAGGTGTGGGCCATGCATGTGGTTAATTTCCCCTGTCCAATCAAATTCCTCAACGACCAACCCCTATGCCTTTTTTGGTTGATGAGTCTTGAATGACGATTCCCTCATGAATGTTAATGAGCTCGCATTTCTCCACCCTCTAAGCTCTTCCCGCACTTCACTCCTCTTCCTCTCGCATTGTATTACTCACTCCAATTCTACTACTTCAAAAGATTCCCTTCGGTGTTTCCATCATACATTTCATGTACAATTGCTAGTAAATAAAACTATTCATGATTATTACACCAAATGCGTTTCCTTGTGAGATGGGCCTTGCTAATTTCGACTCTATCGACGATGGACGGAAAAGATTGCAGTTGAATGGGTTCGTTGAAATCTAACGGTGATGCGTTGTCTCCCATTATCTTTTTTTTTTTTGGAAATTAGAGGAATCATTACATATTACATTTTTAGCACAATCTCTACCAGCCTCGGTGAATTTAGCCTGGGTGAGGATGGGACCACCAGGTGCACAAGTTTCACACCACCTCTGTTCAGCTGAAGCCTAGGTTTCATATGACCTCCGTACAGCTGGTGTACACTTCATACCGCCTTTGTACAGCTAGCGCACACTCAGGGACGTTGGTCGGACTACTCCAAAGCAACACCATCGTACAACTGTCGCACACTCAGGGACATCGGTCGGGCTATTCCTCACGCAGCGGACATGCCAATGGGGGTTGAACCTTGGACCTCCTCTTGGTAAATGCCGGACTTTACCAATCAGCCAAGACCCCATTGGCGAAATTTAGGCTAGGGATGTACCCCCTAGGTGACATGCAAATACCCCACTCCACATGCCGTGGGTAAATCAGGATATGAAATCCTGGGGGCTGGGTTTGAACCTGGGTTGTTGGCTCTACAGGCTAAGCGCCCCAGGGCACCACAGGGTCATGCTGTCTCCCATTATCCTTAGATAATAGTGCAAATTTGTGAAAGTATTTAAGCTGACGGCCCAAATGCGAATAAGGGGCCGTACTGGCGGAGGGTAGAGCAGTCTGAAAAATGACAAAATCCAAGGGCTATGTTTCGTTTGATATACGGAACTCCTTAGTGTCGTCCACTTGGAGGTCCTTGGCACATAATTTCTGAGCACAATCAATTTGGCAGACGAGGCAGAATTATTTTCGCAGATGGTGCATCGTGCAACTGTAGATCTCTTGGGTTGCCGACATTTCACTCCATGTAAGCGGAAGCACTTTACAGTCAATGTTGGCAGTAAATTCTTTTCCACAGCCACTATGAAAATTTTGCCATTTTATTTAATTTCTGTCTCATACAGGAATCTGCCATTCTCTATTGTATAAGAGAGGATGAAGTTTTTAGGCTCCTTCACACAGGCTCAAGTTTCCAATCAAGCATTCGGGTGTATATTTTATTTTCTTGAATTTCTTTCGTGCATTTATCGTGCATCTGAATAAAAATTAATGTGGATTCCAGGCATGAAGTTCCTTTCAAATACATTTGTCAAAACCACTAATATTATTGTATGTAAAATATTTAGTACTTTTGCAGCAGAAGGACACCCTTTCCGTTTGTTAATTGCAGTGAATGGGTTTTGTAGTATTGCAGGCTTGCCGAATGCGTCCTGGCGTGTTGTTCTCGGTGCGCTTTGAAAGCACAATGGAATAGATGGCATATGGACGAAGCCTTTACAAAAATGGGTTTGTGTTCTGTCGCTCCATTTACACAAGATTGTAACCGATTGTGCATAAACAAGCGGTTACAAGCGGTGGGTTGTTTTGGAGGTGTATTGTCTCGGAAAAAGGCGTGTTGTCTGCAGTTTGAGAAAACGACTTTCGGATCCTTTGTAAGGGGTTCCTTGATGTGGTCTTGCACACGGCATCTCTGTTAGAATTGGCATGCCTTTCTGATATAATTCTGGTAAAAAATTATATTATTCTATTTCCACCTTATTGTTTGGTCATTTTTGTTATAATTTTCTATATTAACCATCGTCTTTCTGCACGGCAGATTTATTCACTGTCTGAGGGGTTGTAAAGTATAATAGGATTTCAGGTGAAATTGAAAGAGTTGAGCATTCAGAAATGTTTTTATATATATGAGTTGGCTCGTATGAAGCCCATTACCTGAAACTGCATCCATATTCACTTCCGTATTTCTCTTAGCTCGACAATACACAAATTAAATTACAGATAAATACCCTCTCAAAAGGAACAAGAGAAAAACAACTTTTGCAAAAAAAAAAAAAAGCCCCTGCTGCCATTTCCAATTCCCTTGGCCTTACACTCGGACTTCACCTCTATTGTACGATGCCATGGTGAAATGTCATGTTGCGGAAATTTAGAGAAAAAGCTAGCGGTTGGTGGGGCCCTTAACGTGAAACTTAAACCAAGTTAGGAAAAGAACCTGACCAGAGATGAGATTTAACTTCCTTTTTGGGAGGTTTTTCTATTTTAAATGTATTTTACACTTTGTAAAATTCTATTTGACATGACTCTTGAATCTTACTTGACCCTTATAAATATGACTAAAACAAACAATGTATTTTTTAAATTATTAAATATAAAAAGTATTTAACATAGATGGACAGGGTATTTAAAATGACTTAACGTCATAGATTTTGGTTGGACATATGAGGTCAGTTGTCAAATCTCATCCCTTAACATGATGCCCTTTGTGATTCCATGCGGCCAATGTCAACTTTCCTCTCAAATGGATCAGTGGTGTTTTTTTCCTTAAAAAGACAAGGACAAGACAGTTAATGGATATTCTTTCTCAGTTGAATCAAATGAAAATGCATGTACTTTGTAGTGTAGTAACATACTAACAATATCATAACAAGGAGACATTTGTGATTTGACTATGCTTTAGACATCTCAATATTTTCACCAAAGGCATTTTCATTGCTAGAATTGGCATGCCTTTCTGACAACATTTAATTATGTGTAACCTATGAATCGATGACCATTTGAACGAAAAAACATGGTGTATAGGTGACAAAAGTGGTGGTGGTTGATAGTTTGTAGATGTGCCTTGGGTGTTCTTCTATCTTGAGTGCAGAGGCAAAGTTAAAACTTTGACCTTATTAAATTCTCACCAATTTTTATTTTGGACCCTTTAATCTCACATTTCATTCACGTGAATAATGCACATGAGTTTGAGACAATTAAGTGGAGCACAAATAGCATATATTATTTTGGTTGGAGCAATGTACTATGTGGAATAGTTATGGGGCATGCATGTATTTAATTCCCACCTTTTAATTTATAAATTTCCATTCATGTCTATGTCTAATATATCAAATTAAATGCCCTGTAATCGAAAACCTTTGATGCCATAAAATTAAAAAATTTCATGCTTGATTGACAAATAGAATTTACCTTTCATCGATATGTTTAATTGTTTAAGGGCAACAATTATTAATGGTTGTCCACACACCTCTTATTCTACATTGGAGCACATATAGTAGATGTTATTGAGTAGGAAAATCCGAGTCATGGATCGTGTGTGGGACATGTCGGGTTTTAATTCCCACCTTTTTATTTCTGACTTTCCATTCATTTCTTCAACTTATGAACAAATTAAATGTCATGCAACTCAAAATTAGGGATACAATGTTCTACTCAATGTAGACATTAGAATCAAGTCTTGAATGCAGAAACTGTTGGAATTTCCCTTTATTTATTTTGGCCCCGTAAAGTGTAAATTGCCCTCATGTGAGTAGTTTGAACAAGATCAAAACTATACAGTGGAGCATGGATTGTAGATATTTTCTGGGTTGGAATTATTTGCAATATTGTAGAATAAGTATAGGGCATGCAAGTATTTAATTTCCATCTCTTAATTTCCAACATTCCAGTCATCTCCTCGTCTTATCTACCAAATTTAACATCGTCCAATTCACAACCTTAAATTCGTAAAAAAAACAATATACGTTGGTAATTTCTCTCATATGCCCATCTATTGGGCATGCTCACTTGTTGATGATTATTCGTGCTTTACTTTATTCCTTCCAATTACTCTAACTTGAAAATTAAAGGGGGCCTACAAAATTCTACAAGAAGTTAAAATTGCAAACAATTATTCACATCAGTAGTATTGTTCAACCATTCCTTAATCTCTACAAAAAAATTGCCTCTACATCTTACACATCATGGATTTTCTTCTTCATTCATTTCCCGTAAATGTCATATTGTGGTTTAAGGGCCGAGTCTCATATTTTCCCATTTCCCCTTTTCCTTCCCTTCCACTTCTCCAACCCCGAATCCCTTCTTATTCACCCATTTTCCTCTCCCATTGCTTCTCCCTCACTAGTTTTTTTTTTTTTAAATAGATCCCCTTCCTCCATAGTACATTTCATGTATGATTGTTAGTCCGTAGTTTTTCCCTAATAAATATAGATGTGCAACACATGTTGGATGCGTTTTAAGAAATTATTTTGATTGTGTGGAATCCACTTGGACATGAAGTACTTTATTTTATGGGTTTTTATTTTCATGTCAAGGAAGCTATAATTTTATATGATAGAGAATACGACGGGAAAGATGACGATATACGACATGCAATGTGTGTTGGCTTGTAACCGAAGGAAACCAATCCAAAAAATACATTTATCATATATAATACTTACTATTATCATACATGCTAAACTTCCAATGAATGAAAATTAAAAAAATAACATTGTGGAGAGCTCACTCAAATCAATTGAAATACTAAAACCAAGAGAACAAATCGTGAAAGGTCACATCTATGGTGAATCCTTAAAACACAAGATTGGTGATTGGAATTTGTGAAAAACAATCCATATATCCATTCCTATAATATTCTACATTAGGTAGGGTATTTGTATCTCTAGAAGTTAAATTCCCAATATCAACTAACTACTACTCATGGATATGTGGAGCATCAGAACCCACATATGTCCACATGTTTCTTCTATTGGACATAAAAATAACAATAAAGGAAAAAAAAACAAAATAAAATCTTCAGCTCCAGTTAATTAGATGCTCATTCCCGTCAAATGACAGAAATGTCGGCCAAACCCAAAATAGCTTCCCACACTCAAAAGGCCATAACTTTTTCATTTCGCAACGAAAACGCACAAAATTGGTACCGTTGGAATCGTGTTTCCAACTCGATGAACAAAACTCAAGAAATCTAGAATTTGATGAAGAACCTATGGTTATTTTTAAGAAAACGTGCTTAGGTTCATAACAATTTTTTATTTGGTAGTTGGGATGCATTCAATGGAGCATGGGATGACATTTCTCATTGCCGCAAGTCATGGAAAAGTATGGGGAGCCTTTTGCAAGAAATAGAACATCATTTCAATTCATTTACTATATCTTGCAAGTGGTGATAGACAAATTTTAGGATTTTCATTTTCCCTCTCTCTCTCTCTCCTCTTAGAAATCTATAAATAGGAGTGTTGGGCTCATTTTAAAGGGAGATAGTTTTAAGTAGAAAAACTCTGTAAAAATTGTTTTGTGAAGACAATGTGCTACAAGGCCCTTGTAGTGGACTCCTTGCATGGTGATCCAAGCCCTTATCTTGTAATAGATTGAATTGTGCATACTTATGAAGCAATAGATGCAAGTTTGTGGATATATCTTCCCCTATTGTGTTTGTTTGCATTCCTCTTGCCCTTTCAATCTCATTGCATATATATTGTGTCTATTTTATCTTTGTTCTCAGGATCCATTATCATTGTGTGTGCATGAAATATTATTGTGAATGTAGTTGCTAGATTGTGGAGAACTGTTATCACCCCTTCTAGTTTACATTTTGCTTCTACTTTTCACACATTGGGAGACTACTCTCACACTCTCCTTTTGGTGTATCACCGCTTTAGTGTAGGCTTTATTTTCATGCAATCTCTCTCCCTAGTCCCTTGGAAAGTTAGATTAGGATAGATAGTTTTTCCTACATTAGAGTAGATTGTGGCAAGTAGTTTAGGAGCAAGAACCAACTTTATTTAGAGGTCTATCTCAAGAAACAAGTCCCACAACTTGGAGATAGTACCCATGTTATCCAATCACATTGTGAGCTCAAGCACACACTTGTGTAAACCATAACGTGTTGTGATTATGCAGTAATAGGTTCTTGAATTATTCACGAGTAAATTCTTATTCGTACTTTCAGCCAATCCATTACCTTGCGGTTAATAATTCAACAAATTACTCAAATATATTCCATTTTGAACAACCCATGCAACAATTTTTGCACCAACGAAAGCTTTAGCATTATCTGAAATAATGGTGAAAGGAACACCAAACCTTGTAATTATGCCTTCATAAAAATCCAAGATGTTCATCTCATTACCTTCCTTCAAAGCAACAACTTCAATTCGTCGTGTGAAGTAATCAATTGCGGTGAGTATCATTCGTGGCTCGAGCTTGAAGGTGGATTAATGAGACCAATAAAATATAAACCCCATTGAGAAAAGGGTTTATCAGCTGAAATTGGCTGCAATGGTAAGGCAACAAGTCTTTCTTTTCCTGTAAAGAAAGCACATTTCTGACATTTTCTTACCCATGCATGGTTGTCCTTGAAAAGTGTAGGCCAATAATAGCCTCCTTTCATGATTTTGAGGGCTGTAGTTTTAGCTGAATAGTGCCCTCCTCCTTGGTTGTCATGAAACTGCTCAAGAAACCTTTCAACTTGGTTTGGATCAACACATCTTAACATGACACCATTGATATCTTTCTTGAATAACACATCATTAACTAGAAAATAAGGGATGGAATGAAGTCTGAAATACCTCCTTTTGAGCTATCCAAACTTGGTGGGTAAATACCATGCTGAAGATACCTGGACATGTTGAGAATCCAATCTGTATGCGGTTGAGTTTTTGTATTTTCAGGATCATTCTGTAGTAAATAAACAACTTCCTTGTTGTCATGCAAGTCTTGAGCCAATTGTTCACACAATCCCTTGCCTCTAATAAATTTTGTCACTTTAATGATGATTTCATACTCCATAACTTGAGTGATCCAACCTACTCTCTTTTCGATATATCTTTGTTCAACAAAAATTCCTTAATGCTTGGATGTGCAACCATCAGATTAATTTTGTTGTTAGAGAGAAAATGCCTGAACTTCTTAAGAGATCTAATAATTGAAAGTACATGCTTCTTAATGAATGAGTACCTTGTTTCGTACTCCATTAGAATTTGATGAAAAAAGTAATTGGCTACTCCAATTCTTCTCGATTCTACTGTGTTAAAATTGCTGCAATAGTATCCATGTTAGCATAAGCATACAACGTGAAATATTTTGAAAAATCAAGATTGATAAGTGTTGGGATAACAACAAGTGATTTTTGATGGCATCAAAACTGCTCACTCCTTTTGACCAAGTGAAATTATGATCTTTCTTGAGCATGTTGGTCAAAGGATTTGCAAGTGCAACAAAATCAACAATATATCTTCTTATAAAATTGATTTTTCCAAGGAAAATTTGAAGTGCTTTTTATGTTTTGGTAAGCCTAAAGAAAGAATAACACTTACTCTTTCAGGATCAATCATCATACCATGTTTGGAAATAATGTGACCAAGAAGCTTACCTTCATGGACTGAAAACACACATTTTTAGGATTAAGTGACACACCAAACTCTCTGCACCTTTCAAAGACTGCTTTGAGCTATGGTAGATGGTCACTTGCAAGCTTTGAAAACATTGTGATATCATCCAAATAAACTAAGACAAATTTATTGATAATACCTTGAAAAGTCATTGTTATCTCTCTAAAGTGCACCCTCGTTGAGAGATGACAAGCAGGCTTCTAAGCTTGATTTGATCTCTTACTTACATAGATACAATGGAAAAACCTTAGGTCCGTGGGTATACCTATTGATGAGGTGAGTCTTCGTAATGCCCCATTGGGCATCGACTTCCGTTTCGCCACCCGCCCTCCACCGCCACCTTAGCCACCGGGTCCTTCATGGTCTTGTTTACACGTGGATGCAATTTGGTCTCCTCCCAACCACCCAACCCGCAGATCAGAATGATGCACGTTTTTTTTACCTTGCGTGAGAGAGATGGGTACGGTGGAGGCCTGTTTTTCTTCACCTGGATCTCTTTTTGATCCTTTCATTTAATGCGTATGGGCGTAGTCTGGTTTGACGTGATAGCTAGTGAAGCAGGCATGTTACCTCCTCTTTCTTTGAGTGCTGCGAGGTGTTTTCTTGTCAAGGATCCACAGCAGCGACCTGCAACAGGTCATTTCGGGTTCCTTCCGAGCTTAATCAATGGGCACCAAGGAGATCTTAATGCTGGAAGCTGCACCAGACGATTCGCGCTTAAAGTGGAGCGGCGGCATTTCTGACGAGTTCATAGACGCTTTGCCTTGCATCGACCACGACTATGCAGACCCCAAGGTCAAAGACGAGGTCGACAGAATGGTCGAAGAAGAAATGCGCAGAAGCACTAGGAAGCCCGCTGTTTTTCTTGCCGAATTGCCCCCTGCTCCCAGGGTTAATTTTGAGAACTACCATATGGTGGCAAAGGAGTATGAGCGAATACGTGCTGGCAAGGCTCCTCATGCTATGGACATGTCATGCTATGGTTTAGAACCACCGCCTCTAAGCAAGCGGAATGATGTGACTGCCTGGAAGAAATGCGGCAGCAGGCAGGTTGCAGTTTAGTAGAAGCCTTTGTGAGCGCTTCCAGCAAGCAGGTTGTCCAACTATGTTGTTATCTCTGCTCGAGATCGAATGCATCCTCGTATTCGGGTTTCTCCTTTAAGATATGTTTATCAAAATCAACTATGTGACAGTGAGAGTGTTACCAGGGGACCTGATGAAATTTATTTCAAAGATTCTCTATTGAGATCTTACTTGTTTTACGATGTAACTCATGGAAGAGAATCTCATAGGCGTGGATCTGTTTCATATCAGAATATTCATGAAGCACAATTTGCTTTGCAATTATATGAGCTTCTTCAACGAGTCACTAAGTTGGCAGGCATAAAGGTTTCTGTTGGAATTATCACACCTTACAAGCTACAGCTGAAATGTTTGCACCGAGAGTTTGATGTTGTCCTCAAATATGATGAAGGAAAAGGTTTATATATCATTACGGTAGATGCCTTTTAGAGCCAGGAGCATGATGTAATCATTATGTCTTGTGTCTGAGCTTCAAATCATGGGGTTGGATTTGTAGCTGATATTCACCGCATGAATGTGGCACTAGCACGAGCTCGCAGAGCACTTTGGGTTATGGGAAAAGAAATTTGCATTGAAGCAATCTAGTGATCGGTCACCTTAATTGAGGATGCTAAGTCTAGGGACTGTTTTATGGATATGGAGTCGTGCCAAGAGATTTATTTTTGGTTAATAAAGCCATCTTCTTTTGCTTCGTCTCAGACTAGGGCTGCTCCTAATATGAGAGCACCAAGGTTAGGAGGTCCAAATCAGAAACAATCAGATGCATATGGAGATGGTGGAGGTGTTTGGATGAATGACAAAGGATCAAGTTCAATTGCCAAAAATGGGGCCTACAGAAGTTCTAGGGCTAATTTGGAGCGGTGTTCGGAGGATTTTGGATCTACTTCTGAGAAACCCAGGGATGCATGGCAACAATATTTGGGAAGAGGAGATAGGGTGTCACCAGAAGATCAGTGAGGGAATGATAATCGGGTGTCAATGCGACCCAACCGAACTATGGGCAGAGATGCACATTTCGGACTATACAATTGATTTTATGAAGTCAAGAGCATGGCCGTTAACAGAGTTTGGACCTTCAGCAGGCTGAGGAAGAGAAGTTGCGCAGGTTGTGTTGCTGTTGCCCGAGCCCTGGTCGACGTGCTTGTTGGATTGGAAGAATTCTAATCAGGCATGTTAAATCTACTCCTTGTAATAGTTTTCTACCTTCTTTCAGTATCTTGAAATGAATATTCTTTCCTCTTGAATGGCGCCTAGACAAAATGTTTTCGTGGTTGTTTATATCATTTTGCTGATTGTGTTGGTTGTTCCTTTAAATCTCGCTCCAATTTCACCTGGTTTTGCTTGGAATGTTCTTTTTTTCTTCTCTTACTTACTCTATTTCATATTTGTCTAAATGGGCTACTGCAATATTGAGTGATGCGGTCTAGTTCGTAGGGAAGGAAACATTATAGAGTTTCGTTTTTTATATGACTCTTTTTTAAAAGAATTCTGTGATGGTATTTATAATTGAAGGCTTACTATATGGAAGGTTAAGCCTTCATATCTCTATTTGGGTTGAATAAATACGTATTTCCTATTTAGGGCTCTCCTGTTTTGCTAAAAGGTACATTAATAGTGACATTGTGTTCTAAAACTTGTTTAAGCCTGTGGGCATTCCTTAATTTTTGTTTAATTAGAAAATGGCATTAGGGTTTTGCTTTAGAACTGTACATGGTTGACTTTTGTACCCAGTTCTAGAGGATGAATAACCTGACATCTATTTTGGCCTCTACGTGTTGAGAGAATTACTATACCTACTTCCTGGTTCAAACTCTTGTTTGATTAAAGTAAGGGGGAAACATTGTAAGTTTAATTGAATGAAATCTCTACAATTTTTATTAAGGGTCACAAGCAAGCTATTAACAATTTGGATGAAACAAAAGTTGTAGGTGAATCCATGGTATTGGACTCGTGAACTCGTTTCTGTTAGATGACAATCGATTACGGTGATCATATAATAGGTGGCTATTATATTCATTTGTTTGATATTTTTCGACATTTCCTTGATAAGCCCATATGGATCGGGTAAAATTTTCATCTTCTATACCATTGGCAAGGAGCTCATAGAACTTCTAGGCCTGACTGCACTGCGTAACCTTCCTGATGGATATGTGTGTTGGTTCTTATTTTTGTGCTTGCACTCGTGGTAAGGTCTTTTGAGTCTAGGGCATCGCTGGTGTATTACCCACCGTGTATCGAATCCCTTTGTTTTCGAACTCGAATATCTTATTCTTCAAACTTGGTTACTAAAAGTCCCATTTTGTGGCTTTGTTAAGGAAATCAATTTTTATTTTTATTTTAAAATACTTATTGACATTGTCGGAAATATATAAAAATTATTAACGAATTTTGGGTTTAGCCTTCCCTTATATTATGTAGAGAAGTTGACGATTAGGATAAGGTTTGTTGGTAGAATAATGGCCCTTTTTGTGTCTCTTTTGTACACTTTTGGAAGAGTGGATTTGTTTTGTTAACTAGTCCTACGTTTAAGAAATCCTATAAGAAGGTAGTGGTAAAACTCCTTGGTTAAAACTGAAACTATAGTTGTTTTTCTTTTAAGGGCGTCGAACCCTTATTACTATGAAGCCTCCCCCTGGGAGATTTGGATAACGTCATTTTGTTTCACGCCTACGATCATAATTAGTATGTTTTGTCTTCTCTTGGACCTCTTTAGATGGATGGATTGAGTATTGGATTCCAATCACGTAATCCATAGGATTACATGAAGGAAATATCAACACTCTTGACTTTCTTGTTCCTAACCCATAAGGTCTTGCCTTGATTTATGTGATTTTGTTCTTACTGGTATTTTGACTTTCTCCTTGTTGGATGGTTTAGATTTCTTTCTCATTGGAGTTGTGGGTTGTGATTTAATCCATTTTTGAATTAGAACATTCCTTTCTTGATCGTTAAATGTTAGCTATCTTTGTTGCAATGTGTAGCCTTAACATGCTCAGTTCTCGCGAACTGATTCTAGCTAGTATTTGTGCAGATGGATTATGCGAGTAGATTAAAGGAAAGAGTTGTAAAGGTTTCATCAGTGCAATTTATGAAGTTCCTTGTAAAAATGTCCAATGTGAGGTAAATTTTGTAATAGTGCTTGCAAAGGAGTTTAGAAGACCTCTTGCCTTGGGTTGTTCTGAAATTTCGTGATGATGTTGTCTTGTCCTTCTGTAGGTAAACTGGTAACTTACCTTTGTGAGAAATGGTATTCAATCTTTACATTGATATGAGTATTGTAAAACTTTGATCTTGAGAATAAATTGTCAAGTTAAATCTTTCTAAGACTGAGTGACAATATATTATAAGTAAAGCAAAATGGGTCGGTTAACCCTTAAAGAAGCTAAACAAAAATAATAATTTTATATTCAACAAATAAATGTAGAGGTGATCTATTTGAAATCAAATAATTCCATGAGTGATCAAAATGAAACCATCCTTTGTGAAGTAAAAATTTTATAACTTGATATCCCTAGCTACACTATGAACATTATCCTTTTATGGTGAATTCTTAGAATGATCCTAAGGTGAAACAAATTGTTAGTTGATATAAGATAATAAAATTTAATAAGTAGGAGGAATCGGTTTGAAACCACGCAACTGTCTCTCAACCATTTGAAAGGTAAATTGTTTTCTTTTGTAAAAATCATCCAGTGAAGCCTAAGTAAAATATTTAATAATTTTCGATAAATCCTCAAGCTTCAATAAAAACCAGTTAATAACTAATGAGGTCATAAAGATGAATTCAACTCGACCTTCTTCCTCTAACTAATTGTTATCCAAAATTCACCCCTCAAGGTAATTTTGATAACATGCATCAAATTCTTTAGTCCCAAGCAATTAGATTGAGTCAGGGCAAAAGGTCATGTTTCTAGGGTCCCCTCATATTTTTCTAACTCCCCTGTCCAAGAAGAAGAGAGCAAGTTCTGAGGAAATGTAAAAATTGCAAAAAACAAGCTCGGGCCAGAAAAAATCGTGAAAAATGGCTAAGTCCTAGTCCTTGCAATAGTCGGGACATGAGGGACATCTGGACGCGAACCAGCCGAAAGGCCGCCAGGCGGTCTCGCGCAGCATTTGGGACATTTGGGACAAAGGGACGCGCAGAAGTGGAAATCCGAACTGGCCAAAAAAGTTGAAAAATTGACTAACTGTTGAAACAGGCAGTCTGGGACATCTGGGCAATAAGTACGCGAACCGCCGAGTCGGGTCAAATGAGAAATTTTGTCCTGGAACAGTTGGGCCGCAGTACGCGAACCGCCGAACCGGGCGAATCGGGAAAATTTGTCCCAGACGGTCCGAAAGCAAATGGGACATCTGGGCCGCGAGTACGTGAACCGGCCGGTTCGGCCGAAACAGGGAACTTCAGCACTGGGACAAATGGGACAAAGGGACGTGCGGGACGCGGATAGCCGAAGGAGCCGAAAGCCAATCAGATCACGCCACGTGTCACCGGCAGAAAAGGGACATGGAAGCCCATTTCGGGCGGTTCGGAAGAATTTGTCCCATTCAAGCCTTTCGGGACATTTGGGACAAAGGGACGCGTGGGACGCGAAAAGCCGAAGCGGCCGAAGGCAGAGAAGAAAAGTCAACGTTTGATCTGTGGAACTTCAAACGGCCATAACTTTTGACTCGAGCTCCAATTTTAAGATATATTTAAATGAAGGAAACGTGTTCGGCTCTAGTCAGTTAATGCTCATTCCCGTCAAATGACAGAAAACGCCTGCCAGGCCCAAAATAGCTTCCTGCACTCAGAAGGCCATAACTTTTGCATTTTTCAACGAAATCGCACAAAATTGGTACCGTTGGAATCATGTTTCCGAGCCCGATGCACGAAAATCAAGAATTTCAGGATTTGATCAGGAATTTATTGATATTTTTAAGAAAACGTGGCCGGGTTCAGAACAGTGTTTTATTTGGTAGCTGGGAGTGCAATTAAGAGGCATGGTCATCATTCTTTCTCTGCTGCAGCACATGGGACAGTATGGGGAGCCTTTTTCAAGTAATATACAATCATTTCACTCAATTTAATGCCTCTTACAGGTGGTTGAAGGACAGATTTTGGGATTTCCATTTTTCCTTTCTCTTCTCCTTCTCTTTTTTTCTATAAATTGGAGTGTTGGGCTCATTGTAAAAGAGAGATTTTGGGTAACAAAGCTCTGCCAAAATTGCTTTGTGAAGCGAAGTGTGTTGCAGGCCCTTGTAGTGGACTCCTTGCATGGTGATCCAGGCCCTTATCTTGTAATAGATTGAATCTGTGCATATCATGAAGCAATAAAATATCAGTTTGTGGATGTATCTTCCCCTGCTGTGTTTTCTTGCATTCTTCTTGCCCCTTTGATCTTTCTATAAGAATATTGTGTCTATTTATTATGTTCTTGCAGGGATTCATTAACATTGTGTATGCTTGGAATATTGTTGTGAATGCATTTTGCTAGATTATGGTGAACTGTCATCACCTCTTCTAGTGTGCACTTTGCCTCTGTATTTCACACATTTGGAGATTACTCTCACACCCTCCTTTTCTGGTGTATCACCGCTTTAGTGTAGGCTTTCATTTTATGCATTCTCTCTCCCTGGTCCCTTGGAAATTTAGATTAGAATGGTTAGCTTACCCTGCATTAGAGTAGATTGTGGCAGGTAGTTTAGGAGCAAGAACCAGCTTTCTCTGGAGGTCTGTCTCAAGTAACAAGTCCCACAACTTGGAGATAGTACCCATGTTATCCAATCACACTGGATGCTTAGAGTGATCAAACTAGAAATCTGATCAACATCCAGGGGTGCTGTGATTCGGTGATAACACCAGCTTTTTTAGGTGCTTGGTAATCTTTCTCTTGAGTATGTTGAAAGTGAATCCATATTGTAATAAGGTTATGAGCGAGTTTTAGTAGCATAAGTGAGGATAGATGGCCTTGTGGAATTAAATTACCTCCTTTATTAAATAATTGAATTAAACAAATAAATGTCATAATAGAGAAGATTTAAAGTTAATTACTCAGTGAAAAAGGAATAAACTTAGCTTGGTAAGATGAATTGTATGAATCATATCTTGAGTCTCCTTGAAAACGTAAGCTAAGAATTGCAAGATGTCTTATTAAAATAAATAACCCTCAAGAATATCTCATTGTGGTTGGCCCTAACTGTAAGTGTGTTTTGTGGTTGGACTTCTATGTTGTCATGTCTAAAAGAAAAGTAAATTGTCCTTGAAAGGTGTGAACGTTTCCGTGCTGCCTTTATGGCCATCCTTGTATCAAGTTGTTCACAGTGTTAGTTGTATCCTTGGTGATGACATGTTGCGTCATGTTATGTGTCAAGCAAGTCAAAAAAAAAAATTATCCTGTGTTGTTCGTGTGTGAATTAATGGGTCGTTACATCTTCGGTATCAAGGCCGGTTCCTTATTGATGTATCCTAAACTAAATTTTTGGGGTTTTGAGGGTAAAAAGATGGTCTGTAACTGAAATTGAAATGGGTGATACACCAAACTTATTGAGGGATTTGACTGAGTATATGCACAATAAAATTGAGAATGAATTTTGGATGCATGAACCAATGGTTTTCAGTAGAATATTAAGGCAAAACACTTATGTATTGAGGGATAAATCACAACAACACAACAAGATAAACATGCACACTAAGATTATGTAGAAAATACCAAATTTGCAGCAAGGTAAGATGATTAATTAGGGAATTTACATTCACAAGAATTAATAAAGAGATACACACCACTGCAAATAATTGGAAAGGAAAAAATCAGTTCTCATTCAAGGCAAAATTGGCGTGAAAATTTCTCCAAAGACTCATGTTTTCAATAAGTCCCCCCTATGCTTTGCCAACAAAAAAATATATAGCAAAATTATTCACCCAACCCATCCTAAAAATAGGCTAAAATTTGTACTCACCCATGCATGCTAATTTTATCCCTTTATCATGAATAAATAAAGGAATAAAAATAGACATGTTGATTACAATGAGGCATTAATAGCCTTAGTTACAAAAAAAAATCCAGTCAAAGTGTAGTTGACTGATCTATTTTTAATAAACTTGGATGAATAATTTAGCTAATAATAGTTCTTGCTTGTTGTACAAGTCTCCTCCAATGTGCATGCAATATTTGTCTTCTTCTTCTTGATGTGACACTTTTTCAATTTGATCCACTTGTAATGATAAATTTGGCACTTTTATAATTCTACCCCCTTAGATGTATATGCCAAAAACAATTTCCCTGTGTAAGAAAAATAATACATTCATATTGATCCTTAGTAAAATATTATTCAACTCCAATCCACCCACTGTGGGGACCACCTATGGGCATGTACATACTTTGTCTTCTTGTAATCTATGGGGCCACCTGTGTACATGCAAGAATAATACTCATTTTTATGTGACACCTCAGTGTCATACACTTTGGCTTGGCTTTGTTGTCCACATGCTTAAATATGGTCCCTCATCTTAATTATACTCACGAGAGTATGAGGTCCTTTTGGCCAAGATTAAGGTATTTATTTTGAAAGTTCAAGGTATATGATTTGGCATCATTAGCCACTTAACCTTGACCACATATAATCATGGAGTATTCTATCGTGGCATGTATTGTTGTTATATAAAGAAAATGCACATTTCCTCTATGTGATCGACCACCTTTTTGAATAATTATAACGTGTATATACATTTTGGGGATTGCTCTTTTATTAATCATAAAATGGTTTTGTCATCATTTTATTTTCATGGTATTAAGGTTTAGGGCCTTAATCAAGTCAATGCAAATGATGATTTTTATAATTGGAGTGGCCCCCTCTCGCATGATCAATCAACCCGTTGATTGATTAGCGATGGAAAAGATTTTATTTTAAGCGTGCTTAGCCACCCCTAAGGTATTCATTAGGAGTTGGCGGTTGATCTCTATCATTGGTTTTGCATCTGATTGTTTGATCTAAATCATTGATTATCTGACCATGGTAAGTAAGGAACTTAGCATTGATTGTCAATTTGATCTCTACCATTGATTTTTATACCTTTTAATCTTGACTGTTGATGCTCGAACCATGGTTGAAATCAACTCAAGTTGGTTGTGGTTAGGGCTTGAGTTTTGTATTGAACTTGGCTATTGGATCATGGCCATTGATCCATGTACCTTTCCATCTCCACCGTCTGATGTGGAATTTGATGAGTTGGGTTCCATTTTAATATGAACCATTGATCTTATACGATTTGATCTTGGCTATTGAAACTAACTCTAGTGAGTTAGGTTGTTTGATGGTTTTGTTTAATGGTCCAAAAAATCTCTTGTAACCTAAACTCATTTTCATTCTCATTACTCCCTAGAGTGGCGAAGACTTGTCAGATTTTTCATTTGACTGTCACGAATTTGATTTTTTTCCCAAGCTCGGTTCTTTGCATTTCTATGATCTGATATTCTGTGAGGGTTGGAACTCAACTTCTCTGTCATTTTTTCTCTAGTTCGAGCTCTGTGAGATAGTGACCGCCATTGATGATGATCTCAAGCTTGTTTCTCTACATTTTTAGTTCTTTTGTAACCTCTCTTGAAGGTGATTCATGGCCATTTATTTATTTTGGTTGGTAATATTTGTTGTCTTGGCCGCCATGAAAGGTTTTAAGATCTTTGAGATATTTTTTCTGTTTAAATTTCTTTTTCATTTTAATTTAATGATGACATGTGTGATAAAAGCAAGGTAAATTTGTTTTTTTCCTTGACTGTGATGATTCATTCTTTTGTTTATCAAGTTTACTATTGTATATTGCTTGAAACCTAAAAACTTTCTATTTTTTGTTTTCTTTGGCACTTGTGACACTGCAATGAGCTCGAAATATTTTGGGCAGTTCGCATTTTGATTCTATGCTTCAACCCTTCAAGGTTTTCAATCTTTGAATGAAACGGTAAGATTTTTGCTCCATCTTGAATTTGTACCAAGAAATCATGAATGGCCGTGAAAATATGGGCCATTTATTTTATCTATTATTCATTTTGGAGTTCATGACAATCTGGGTCGAATTCGCTTTTGTATGCATTGAAAATAATATTTTTCTTGGAAACTACATATCTAAATATTTTAAGTTCATGAGTTTGAAACCTTTGTGATTTGAATTGATTCCAAGCCTTTGTTTCTAGTTCCTTCTTCTTTCACTTGGGCATGCATTTTTCATTGTTTAGGAGTTTGAGTTTTTTCTCTTGAGATTATAGATTATCTATTTGATCCTCGAGCTTATCATCGTAATCTGGTCCCTAATTTTCTTTTTATCGATGAGAAGTTTTGACATTGCATTTACTTGCTTGAAGTTTTTGATCTTTATGTACATTCATTACTATCTCGTACATGCCTTTCGAACTTAGTGTCTAAAATTCGTGATGATTTATTTGGAATTTTTTTGAGACTGTACATACATTCAAAAGTTCAAAATACCCTTCATTTTCTTACTCTTAAACTGTAAATCTGGATATTGTGATACCCAAACCATGTTGTGACCTGGAAGCTCCAGAGGTGAGGCATACCTGTAGCTGAATTTTGCTCTTGTTTTGCAATTCTATAATATGACTTTGTTTTTTCTAAATTTGATCCCAATGTGGCTTTTAATTTGAATATGTCACTTTGTTTTTGCATAATGGCCACCATATTTCAAGCACTTTAGAAATTTTGTGAAATAAGGGGTTTTGAGGGCCTTTGTAACTCTGTCTCTAAAATAATGGAACTGAATCCTAATATTTTTAAGACTCATCATGGAATCCCTTGAGCTATGTACCTTTGTTAAATATTCAAATATTTTGATGAATTTTATTTTCTCTTGATATTTGACCTTCAACTTCATCTTATTCTTTACTTAATATATCACATGTATATCTTTGAACTGGATCAATGGAAGTTGTACTTTGTAGTCTTTTCTTTCAATGTAGCATGTTTTCCTTTGAGTAAAAAATTGTTCAAGATTTGGAACTATTGTTTGTACTGCTCCATACTGGCAATAGGTAACTATAAATCTTGATTGGAATCATAATGCTTCTTCCCTTGAAGTTGTGATTTAACATAAGTAAACTTTACTTATCCTCTTTCCTTTAAATGAGCATGATCATGATGGCTCAAAAATTCATTGACTGTAATTGTTCTTGATGATATTTCCTTGAAGCTTTTTCTTCTTTTGTAACCAAGTGTCCTTTCATCTTGGATATGTACTATTTATTGTTAGGTTATTTTCTCTTAAACAATGATAGTATTGTAGCTTCATGAAAAAGTTCCTTGCTCTTCTTTCCTTGAATGGAAAATGATCAAAGTAACTCAAAAATTCTTGATTGTACTTTGTGTTCTTCTTAAACACTTTAATGATATTTTTTGATATTCTTGAGTGATGTAGCATCTTGAGTTGGAATGAATACCTTCTTGATTGCTTTTGAAACTTGATGTTGGACTTGTAGTTATTAGATCATTGAAAAAGATGTCTCACTTATTTTGAAAAGATCACTATGATCTTCATGCTTGTGCACTTGTACTTTATTGACTACTTCTTATTCAATTATGAAATAAGGATCTTAAAAATTTCTTTGCAGTTGTTTATTCATGCTTTGTGTACTTGTTCTTCATGACTTGAAGTGAAAAATCAAAGATGAATCATTCTTCTTGGCTGTTCTAAATTTATTGAATCTACATCTGTAGGTCTTGTGAATTTGAACAAGCTTCTTATTGTTATAGCATAGTTCTCTAATAATTGTATCCTATAGATGAGTGCTTCTAAAATAAAGAATGCATTGATGCTTTATGATATGACCATTTATGGATACTTGTATTTTTGTTTCTTAAAGAAATTTGGGTTCCTTTTCAATTCAGCTGTAGCTTTCTATTTTATTATAGATATAGAAACTTTATAAATTGAAACTGTAAGCCTGATGCTTCTTCCATATGGAAGGAAAATTATTTGAATTGATGTCCATTCATTGCAAAATGAAATGTTAAAAATCATTTCTACCCTCAACCTACATATCCAATTTGAGCATGTTGCATCCTTCAGGAAATTTAATGAATGAAAATGGTCTTCTGTAACATAGTTGTCTTTAACTTGGAAACATTCATTTTCCTGCTTCAAGTTTCAGAACTCATGATCTAGAATTCCATATTATTTCTTCACTTGAATTGAATGAAAATAACTGATATCCATCTTTCTTATTTTGAAAAACCTATCCATACTTGTAGAAGTAACAATTAGTTCATGATAATATCGTCATTACTTTCTTCATTTGTTACATGTACCTACACACTTAAGAAAATAGTTAGAAAAATAATAGGCTTGCAGCCTCTCTTGTGTTCCATAGTTTTATTTCTCTTTATTTTTACTGTCATGATTATGGGAATCATATGTGCTACTATAGAATACTTCTTTATCAATTCTGTATCTGCCTCTAATGTACTTTATGCTTCTAATATTAAGAAATCCATTTGCATGTAGTTAGACAATACATGATTACAAATTAAAACCATGAGATTTTTATTGATGCCCTTTCTTTTATTTTTAGGTACATTATAGCTGCTTACAACATGGATGAAAGATGGAGCTGGAATTGGAGACAAAGAAGACTAGAAGAAAAACCCAAGGAAATGATGGGTTTCTTCTATACTCTTTTACTTTTAATTTTATGCACATGTACTTCCTTGTTTAGTAGTTATGAGTTACATCCCATGGCTTGTGTGGGAAACATTGAATCTCTTCATGAATAAATAACATTAATTTTTGTAACTGAGTTATATAATTCTTTCTGCATTCAACTTTTATGATGGATATTGATTGTATAATGAAATAAACAACTCAATAACATAATTAAATGTATTTAACATGAAGAAATAATGAGTTTTGATGTACCTGTAACTTTAATAATGAACTCTCCTTCACGTAAGCTACTCACAACTCTATTTTTGTTTCTCCTGAATTTAACATTTCACCTAAATTGTGATTCCCACCTTCATCAAGGAAATGTATTAGTCCTTATGCTTTTGTGTTTCCTTATTGAAGACGAAAATGGTTTGGTAGTCTATGTGACATGTTACATTCTATAACAACATACATAACTACATATTACATGTAGTTAATCAATTGTTGCAACTGAAAAACACAATAAAATGTATGACTTCTTGTAGTTAGGTCCATTTCATCAATGCCTTCCATCGTAAATTTTTTTTGAGTTGCCCATTTTTGCATTAGTGTAAAAATTCTCAACATTTATAGCAATCATATGGGGAAATTTACTTGCTAGCTTGTAGACCATTGCCTTGCTCTTTTCCATCGGGCATGGAGTTGAACCATATAACAAATATCTTCCTTTTCTGAAAAATGAACCCATCTAAAAACCAAACTAAATCTACTAAAAATTTGGTAAACAGATCACATGCACAAGTGCACTTATTGAATTGAAAAACATTGCAATGTGCATGAACTGCACTTATTGAAAGGGAAATCCTACTCTAACCAAACACTGTAGGATTTTCAATAACAATGTTTAAGAAACATACCATTCACAGAATGGGAAGTTCCTCTCCATTCAACCTTGAAAGATGAAATACATTGTGTTCTTTACAAGCTGAAATCATATAGGGAATACCTCAAATTATATCAAACTTCATGTGGTTTCTGGATTTTCATGATCAACATCCCATTTTAACACAATGTCTCCTTCATTGAAGACTCTGAACTTATCCTTTTTATCAAATGTTTTCTTGATCTATCTTTGATTCTTTTCCATGTTCAAATGAGATTGATCTCTTAGCTCTTGTAGCTCCATTAATTTTGCATAACGAACCTGCAATGGTTCATTCTCAAGTAGTTCCATCTGATGCAGTAAATCCAATGTGGGAAACTCAATTGAGATGGGCATTCTTGCCTCTCATCCATAAACAAGCTTGTATGGTGAATTGCCAACTGATATTTTAGGAGTCACTCTGTCAGCCCAAAGTGTTGAATTTAACATCAGATACCAAGCTCTTTGGTTTTCCTTGAGTGTTCTTCTGATGATCCTCAAAAGATTTTTATTAGTACTTTCAGCTAACCCATTACCTTATGGGTAATAATTAGATGAATTACTTAAATAAATTCCATGCTTGACATCCCAATTTGTTACCTTTGCACCAAGAATAGCTAAGACATTATCTGAAATGATAGTTGCTGGAACACCAAATATGTAAACTATACCTTCATAAAATGATAAGATTGAAGTCTCGTTAGCTTCTTTCAAAGCTACTACTTTATTCCAATGTGTAAAATAATTTGTAGCAGTCAAGATCCACTTATGTCCTTGTGACGAAGGTGGATTTATCATGCCAATGAATTCAAGACCCCACTGCATGAATGGTTGATCCATTGAAATAGGTTGCAGGGGAAGCGAAGCTAAACGTTCTTTTCCAACAAATAAAGCACACTTCTTACACTTTATAATCCATTCAAAAAAGTCCTTGAATATGTTTGGCCAATAGTAACTAACTTTCATAATTTTTAAGGTTGTAATACGTGTTGAAAAGTGGCCTCCTATAAGTCCTTCATGAAATTGGATAATAGTTGTTGAATTCTATCATAATCAATACATCGCATCAAAATTTCATTTATATCCCTTTTTAAACAACACACCATCAATGAAAACATAAGGTACAACTTGTGACAAGAAATATCTGTATTCATTCTTATCCATACCTTTCGGATAAGTACCATGCTGTAAGTAATTAACCAAAGAAATCATCCATCTTGAATCTTGAAATTTTGGATTGACTTTTGGTTGCTGATTTTTAGGTTGTACTAATATTTCTAACTATTGATATGTGATTTCAGCATGTTGTTCTAAATTTTCTGATTTTACAACATGTTGTTTTTCCATATCAACAATCAAATGTTCATAAAGTCCTTTTCCTCGAACTATTTTTGTAACATGGATATGCACATCGTACTCCATAACCTTTTTAATCCATCCTGCTCTCTTCTCATTCAGTTATTTGTTCAATAAGTTGGATGAGATACTAAGACATGTATCTTATTATTTGAAAGCACGTACTTTAAGTTATTTAATCCTCGACTAGAGAAGGTAATTATTTTTCAAGAAAAGTTTACATTGTATCATATTCATGCAAGATTTTCCTAAAGAAAGCAATTGCCTCTTCAATATTATCATCATTAACTTGAGTAACTATAGCTGAAATTGTTTCAGCTCCTACAAGTGCATACATTGTGAAATTCTTATCAAAATGTGGATTTTCCAGAGTAGGAGCTTGTGAAATAGTTGTCTTGATAGTTTCTAATCCTTTTCTTCCTTCAATTTTCCAAGAGAGGTTTTATATTTCTTTGATATGTATCTTTAATGGATTGACTAATGCTGGAAAATATGGAACAAATATTCTAACAAAGTTGATTTTCCCAATGAAACTTTGTAGTGAATTTTTATGATAAGGAAAGGATAGTCGTGAAATAGCTAAACCTTGTCTGGAAAAAATATTTCCAAGTAAATTACCTTGATGGACTGAAAATATAGACTTTTTGGGATTCAGTGATATTCAAAACTGCCTACAAAACTAAAAAGTCTACCTTAAATGCATAAGATGATAATCAATATTCTTTGAAAATACAAGTTACATCGTCTAAATAAACAAATATGCATTTATTTAACATTATATGAAAAACCATGTCCATTGCACATTGAAATGTTGCACCGACATTGGAAAGTCCAAAAGGCATTCTTTTGTAAGCATAAGTACCCCACTTTGTAGTGAAAGTTGTTTTATATCTGTCTTCTTCACACACAAGAATCTGATTGTATCCACTATAACCATCCAAAAGGGATAGCCTGTCTGAACCTAAAACTATTCTTAAAATTTGATCCATGTTGGGTAGTGGATAATGATCTTTTAATGAAGCTTTATTAAGATCTCTAAAATCTACACATAATCTGGATTTCTCCATTCTTTTTTCAAACAAGAACAAGATTAGCTACCTAACTTGAATGTTTAACTAGAAAGATAATACCTGATTTAATCAGTTTGGATAACTCTTTTCTCATTAATGGTTCAATCTTCAAATTTATAGGCCTTTGTTTCTACCTAAATGGCTTGGAATTTAGTTGTAACTCTATTGTATGTTGAGCTAAAATGGGATCAAAACCTCTCAGATCTTGGTATTTCCAAGAAAAACATCTCTGAATTATTTGCACAACTTAATAAATGATTGTTTTTTAGCTAAGGAACATACCTTTTCGATAAATAATTTATTTTCATCATCCACTAAGATCTCTTTGTAGTTATCTATGTGAGTTAAAATATTTCTTTTATCCTTTCTTAACTGATCATCAGAACTGAAAATATATTCTAGTGTGACCAGTCCTTGGGAAGCTTGTTTGTCTTTAATTGAACAATCTGGTCACCATAGAAATGCTGCATTTTTTCTTGATTTAATTCAGAAAATTTATCTTCTTGCTGCCAAAATCTGTATTTTCTCATCATCTTTGAAAACTTACAAATTTTCTTCATTATCAGTACTGAAGGTCTGATAATCAACTTTATATGTGGCTTTACTTTGTTGTTTACAATATTTTATAACACATCAAAAGTAGCACCAATCGCTGCAATTTGTCTATATATTTGTTGTTAGCTCTTGAAATAGATTGCATGTTAATAGCATCAAAATATTCCATTAATTCTGAAACTCTATGTTTGTAAGATTTCAGTAATGAATTCTTAAACACATTATTTTTTTCACTTGATTATTAACTAGCTCCGACTCACTAAAAACTTGTGACGTGTTGATACCTCTTTTTCTCGTCCCATTATAAGCCATGAATTAGTACTTCGTATTGAACTACGTTACAAGTACATGAAAATTGTAGATTTAAAGCTGAAAAATATCTTTCCTTTTTTAGGGAATTGAGAATAAAAACAGAACCTTGTCATTTCTTATTCTTGGCTCCATCGAAACGAAGTTTCCATAGCCCTTCTACTTTTTTTTCTATTTTGGACAATAAGGAAATTAGTAAATTTTCTTCATACAAATAATAAATGCTAAACAAATCTTCCTCTGCTTCTTTGAAAGGATCATAAACATGTTCTTCTTGATTTTTTTCATCCATAAACAAATTAGAAACACCATCTAATGTAGAAACATGTGTTGTAACATCAAAATCAGATTGATCTATGGTTGTATAATTTTTTGCAACATTTGAAGCATGAGGCTCAATATGAAATCTAGCCAGAGGCTCTAAATTTATAGTAAATTTAGTTCCATATCTTGTAGTAAAGAATAAAAATGACCAATCTGAAGAAAGATAACCTCCTATCTTTTTTTTATGAAATCTCTTGATAAACATAAGGCAAAGTAGGGAGGTAAATCTACAACAATAACATCTTGTAAGATAGTAACATTTGGGAAAGCATGTAAAGTTACCTCCAAATTTATGATGATGCCAACTATGTTAGTTGTTGTTTTCTAGCTACAACACACTTTTCTTTGTAGGTTCATACTGCAGGCCTAATTTTTCTGTAATTTCTTTAAGCATTATTGTGTTGTTTGCACCATTATCAACCATGCAGTTATGAACTAAATGATCTCCAATAATCAAAGATAGATAAAATGGTGGTGGTTTCTTGATATCATGAGCATTTAAATTTTTTTGAACCATCCACTTAACCTCTTTTATACGATCTTGCTCCATTGTACCAAGAACCATGTTTACTTTCTAAGCTTCATTTTCTCGCTAGTTTCAAGAAATCTGCAACTTTGGAAGAGCATGAGAAAGTAACTCTTGTTATCCTAGAATACTTAAAGCATCCCAAAATGAGATATTAATATTATGATTTTTCATTACCTCAAAAATATTTGAAACAACTTCTATAATTTTAGCATAAGCTTTAGCAAAAACTGACTCTTCTTTAAGAAACTTTTGAAATCTTAGGTATGAATAATCTTCTAAGATCAGTCAGTAATTGTTGTTTACGCTCTTAAGAAGATGAATTGCTTGCTATTTTTGAAGGAATGGAAGAACAATTTGTTGTTTTATACTTGAACTTGTTGTTTTATCAGTGACTGTAGAAAATAGGTCTATTTTGCTATTTTTCTTTATCTCGAGCCTTTTCTTGAGACCTAGTTGTGACTGCGATAAAATATTCCTCTCCAAAGTGACTAGATTCTATTCTCGTTATTTATGACTATGAGTATATTGATTCCCACCCTCCATTTAAGGTATGAATAATGATTTAGACTGAGGTTGTGCAACAAGGCTTATATTCAGGAATGTATTTGGACAATTGATAGCTAAATGAGGTTGATTACAAGGTGGACACCATTCTTTTGAAACCATATTAACTAGAACAAGAGTGCTAGATGAACTAGGAGCCTTTGGATCAAATTTCCTTGGCTAATATGGTTGTCTATAGTTCTGATTTTTCTAGTAAGGCCGCTATTCTCGCTGATTTTTTGATAAGAAGCTTGACAAGGCTTCTAGGCTAAGCTAGTTTGTTCTCAATTGATGTTAATTTATTTCCCATAGTCTGCAAAGCCTTAAATACATCATCTGATGGAGCTATAACAATAGGCTCTATAATGGTAATAGGCTATGGAATAGGTGAAAAATATGCTATAAGAGGCATTGAAGGCCTTGGGGCTAATTTTCCAGCTTGAATAAGGTTGTTTTCAGCCCTAATGGCAATATCATAAGCTTCTGGGAGAGTTTCCTCCCATAGATTGAATCATGGTTGAAATATCACTATTTAAAGTTCGAGATAATATAGAAATGCATGATCAGCTTGAGGCTTAATACAGATGGAATTCTTTCCCAAGTTCTAGCAAATCTGATGTTAAAACTAGCCATAAATTCATGAGGAGCTCTTTTTATTGTAGATAAGCTGTTCTATGAGAGATAAATGATCAAAATGGTCTTGAAATTGCTTAAGTAATTTCTCTCCTAACTCATCCCAAGTTCTTATACTCCCTATTTCTAAGGTTTTGTACCATTGCAAAGCTTTTCCTTTAAATGATGCAGCTAAAAGTCTTAAGGCTACATCTTCATGAGTTATATTATGGACAACACAAAGGGCTACAACATCTTTAATGTGATATGTAGGGTAATCTAATTTTCACCAAAGTGAATGATAAAATTTAATTACTTAAGATTTGTCGTTAATAAAGGTCACAAAATTTCTAGGTGGTTGTATAGCCATTGGAATAATTGGGATTTGAACAACAAGATTAATACGTGGTGAAGGAAGATTAGGAGGAGGGTTGCCAAAACCAGGCCTATTATAAGGTAAGGTATTTCCAACTCTTCTTCTTCTAGCATAATTCAAAGGTTAGAAAATAAACTCACCTGGAATTCCTATTACTGATGATCTTGTAGTCACTTTAGGCATGAAACATGTTACAAAACTAGTCTAAAATCAGCCTTACGGAGTCACCAAATAAATATTTTGATCTTTAGAATAAATTGTTGCAACTTGCTTCTCCAAAAGTGACTTTCTTTCACTATAAATTTGCTTTAAATTATCTGTAAATTGTTGTAATTTACTGTAATCCACCGCAGATCGATCTATGTCTCACTGGGCATGCCAAACACTGTTATCTCTCGAAAATGCACCCTAGTTGAGAGATAACATTAAGGGTTATAATATTACTTTGATCTCTCACTTTCGTAGATACAATGGAAATACCTTAGGTCTATGGGTATAAATATTATTGAGGTGAGTCTCAATATCAAGGCAGTTCCTTATTAATGTATCCTAAACTAATTTTTGTGGTTTTGAGGGTAAAAAGATGACTGTAACTGAAATTAAAATGGGTGATACACCAAAATTATTGAGGGCTTTGACTGAGTACATGCACAATAAAATTGAGAATGAATTTTGGATGCACGAACCAATGGTTTTTAGCAGAATATTCAGAAAAACACTTAAGTATTTTGGGGTAAATCACAACAACATAACAAGATAAACATGTACACTATGATTATGCAGAAAATATCAAATTTGCAGCAAGGTAAGATGCTTAATCAAAAATTAACATTCACAAGAATTAAAAAAGAGATGCACACCACGAAAATAATTGGAAAGGAAAAAATTAGTTCTCATTCAAGGTAAAACTGGTAGAAAATTAATTCAATACTCGTATGTCAAAAATTCCACCCCTATGCTTTGCCAATGAATACAATATATAACAAAATTATTCACCCAACCCACCTAAAAATAGGCTAAAATTTGTACTCACCCATGCATTTTAATTTTACCCCTTTATCATGAATAAATAAAGGAATAAAAATAGACATGCTTTGAATACAATGAGGCATTAATAGTCTTAGTTACAAAAATAAATTCTAGTCAAAGTGTGGTTGACTGATCTATTTTTAATAAAATTGGATGAATAATTTATCTAATAATATCTCTTGCTTGATAAACAAGCCTCCTCTAATGTGCATGCAATCTTTGTCTTCTTCTACTTGATGTGAAACTTTTATAATTTGATCCACTAGTAATGATAAATTTGACACTTTTATAATTATGTCCCTTAGATGTATATGCAAAAAATAGTTTCCATGTGTAAGAAAAATATTACACTCATTTTCATCCTTAGTAAAATATTCTTCAACTCCAATCTACCCTTGTGGGGACCATTTGTGGGAATGTACATAATTTGTCTTCTCAGAATCTATGGGGCCACTGTGTATATGCAAGAATAATACTCCTTTTGATGTGACACCTCATTTTTATACACTTTGGCTTGGATTTGTTGTCCACATGCTTAAATATGGTCCCTCACCTTAATTCTACTTGGAGAGTATGAGGTCCTTTTTGCCAAGATTAAGGAATTTGTTTTAAAAGTTCAAGGTATATGATTTGACATAATTAGCCCCTTAACCTTGACCATATATAATCATGGAGTATTATATCTTGGCATGTATCATTGTTATGTAAAGAAAATACACTTTCCCTCTATGTGATTGCCCCTATTTCTAAATAACTATAACGTGTATATACCTTTTGGGGATCACTTTTTGATTAATCATAACAATGGTTTGTCGGTATTTACTTTTCATGGTATTAAGGTTTTGGACCTTAATGAGGTTAATGCAAATGATTATTTTTATAATTGGGATGGCCCCCTCTCCATGATGACTCAACCCATCGATTGATTTTCGGTGGTAAATATTTTATTTAATTGTGGTTAGCCACCCCTAAGCTATTCATTGGGAGTTGGCGGTTGATCTCTGTTTGGTTTTGGTAGTGTTTGATATGAATAATTGATTATCCAACCATGGTAAGTAAGGAACTCTACATTCATTTTTGATATGATCTCTACCATTTATTTCTATACCTTTTAATATTGACTGTTGATGCTCAAAACATGGTTGAAATCAACTTGAGTTGATTGTGGTTAGGGCTTGGGTTTTGTATTGAACTTCATGCTTGGATTGTGTCCATTGATCCATGTACCTTTGCATCTCCACTGTCTGATCTAGAATTTGATGATTTGGGTTCCATTTTAATTTGAAGATTTCAATCTTATATGATTTGATCTTGGTCATTGAAACTAACTTTGGTGATTTAGGTTGTTTGATGGTTTTCTTGAGTTGGTAAAAAAAACCCTCAAAACCTAAACTCATTTTCATTGTCATTTCACCTTGGAGTGGTGAAGACTTGTTGGAATTTTAACTTGACTGTCATGAATTCGATTTTTTCCCGAACTTGTTTCTTTCCATTTCTATGCTCTAATATTCTACGAGGGTTGGAATTCATATTCTCTCGTTGTTTTTTCTTTGGTTTGAGCTCTATGAGATAGTGAATTCCGTTGACGATGATCTCAAGATTTTTATCTCGCATCTTTTTGTTCTTTTCAGTAACCTCTATTCAAGGTGATTCATGGCCATTTCTTCATACTAGTTCATAATATTTGTTGTCTTCACCGCTATGAAAGGTTTTAAGATATTTGAGATCTTTTTCTATTCGAATGCCTCTATCATTTTGATTTAATGATGACCGCCGTGATAAAAGTAAGGTAAGTCCATCATTTCCTTTGACTGTGATGCCTTCATTCTTTTGTTTATCAAGTTTGCTACTGTATATTGCTTGAAACTTAAAACCTTTCTAGTTTTCTTTTGCTTTGGCATGCCTTTTGTCGTTGTAGTGGAGTTTGACTTCATTCTCTCAAGCTTCTATGATCGTATGATCCTCAATATTGTCTTTAATCTGGTCCCCGATTTGCTTTCATGATGAGAATTTTTGACATTGCATTTACTTGCTTTGATGCTTTCAATATTTCGTACATTCATTACTATCCGTACACGTCCTTCGAACTCAAAGTGTCTAAAATTTGTGATTGTTTCTATGGAATTATTTTTGAGATTGTACATGCATTCAAAAGTTCAAACTACCCTTCATTTTCTTACTCTTAAACTGTAAATCTAGATATTGTGATACCCAAAACATGTTGTGACACGGAAACTATAGAGGTGAGGCATACCTGTAGATGACTTTTGATCTTTTTGAAATTCTATAATATGGTTGTGTTTTTCTAAATTCAATCCCAATGTGGCTTTTAATTTGAATATGTCACTTTGTTTTTGCATAATGGCCACCATATTTCAAGCACTTTAGAAATTTTGTGAAAAAGGGGTTTCGAGGGCCTTTGTAACTCTGTCTATGAAATAATGGAACTAAGTCCTGATCTTTCTCTAATCATCATGGAATCCCTCAAACTATGTACCTTTGTTGAATATTAAAAGCTTTTGATGACTTTTCTTTTCTCGATATTTGACCTTCAGCTTCATCTTATTCTTTACTTAATATAGCACTTGTATATCTTTGAACTGGCTTGATGGAAGTTGTACTCTACAGTATTTTCTTTCAATGTAGCATGGTTTCCTTTGATAAAAAATTGTTCAAGATTTGGAACTATTGTTTGTACTTTGTTCCATACTGGCAATAGGCAAATATAAATCTTGATTGGAATCATATTGCTTCTGTCCCTTGAAGATGTGATTTAACATAAGTAAACTTTACTTATCCTCTTTCCTTTAAATGACCATGATCATGATGGCTCAAAACTTCATTGACTATAATTTTTCTTGATGATATTGCTTTTAAGCTTTCTTCACTGTTTGTAACCACATGTCGTTTCATCTTGGATATGTACTATTTACTATTAGGCTATTTTTTATTACACAATGATATTACTGTAGCTTGAAGAAAAAATTCGTTGCACTTCTTTCCTTGATTGGAAAATGATCAAAGTAACTAAAAAAATCTTGACCAAAAATTCTTAATTGTACTTTGTGTTCTTCTGAAACACTTTAATGATATTTTTTTGATATGATTAAGTGATGTAGCATCTTGAGTTGGAATGAATGCATTATTTATTTCTTTTGAAACTTGATGTTGGACCTATAGTTATTAAATCATTTAAAAAATATGTCTCACTTATTCTGAAAAAATCACTATGATCTTCATGCTTGGGGAACTTAGAATTTATTGACTTGTTCTTGTTTAATTATTTAATCCGGCTCTTAAAATATTCTTCACAATTGTCTATTCATGATTTATGTACTTGTTCTTCATGACTTGAAGTGAAATCTCAAAGATGAATCATTTTTCTTGGCTATTCTAAATGTATTGAATCTACATCCTTAGGTATTTTGACTTTTAAAAATATCCTTATTCCTATATCATAGTTCTTCAATAATTTTATCATGTAGATGAGTTTTTCTAAAACAATAAATGTATTGAAGCTCGATATAACCATTTTTGGATATTTGTATTTTCATTTCTTAAAGAACTTTTGGTTCCTTTTCTTTAGTGTAGCTTTCTATTTTCTTGTAGATATAGAGTCTTTGTAAAATTTAAACCGTAATCCCTGATGATTCTTCCATATGGTAGGAAATTTATTTGTCTTGATGTCCATTCTTTACAAAATGAAAGGTTGATAATAATTTCCACCCTCAATCTACATATATAGTAGCATGTTGCATTCTTTTCCCGCATCAAGTTTTAGAACTCATGATCTACGGAAGTCCATAGTATTTCTTCATTTGAATTGAATGAAAAAAACTTATCTCCATCTTTCTTATTTTGAAAACCCTAGGTGTACTTGTAGAAGCAGTTAGTTCATGAAAAGATAGTCCTTACTTTCTTCATCTACTACATGTACCTACACACTTAAGAAAATAGTTATAAAAATGATAGGCTTGTTCCTCTCTTGTGTTCCTTGATTTTATTTCTCTTTCTTTTTCTGTCATGATTCTAGGAATCATATGTGAGAATGCTACTTTCAATTAGAATCTTTTGCTTTATCAATTAAGAAATCCGTAGTACATGAGTATATATTAGAACCTTGAGCTCTTTGTTGATGCCATTTCTTTTATTTTTTAGGTACATTGTAGCTTCTTGCAACATAGATGAAAGATCATGCAAATGGAATTGGAGACAAATAAGAAAAGAAGAAAAACCCAAGGAAATTATGGGTTTCTTCTATACTCTTTTACTTTTAACTCTATGGACATTAAGGTTTTTTTAGTAGCAAATATTCATAATATGGCGAATATTCCATTTTTGAAAAATTTGGAAATGTGAATTTTATGGCTCAGGTTAGTGGCATGTTCACCTAAAAATTACACTTTAATTTATTTAGGGTCACTTCACCTACCCTTTAAAATATCCCTTGTATAATCCTAGATTATTCACCAGGTAGAACACTACTAGCTCACTCATACCACCTAGGGGCATATCTATTATCAAGTAAAGTAAACACGGTAGGAGGGTGGAGGTCAGAAACGTGACATAAAAGTTTTTTGATGCGTGACAAGGAGAGTTTGTTGATGCATGCATGACAGAGAGGAGGGAGGAGGCTACGTATGCACGCATGCAGTGTTTGTTGACGTGTGACATGGAGAGTTTGTTGATGCATAACAGAGGGAGGAGGCTACAGATGCAAGACAAAGATTTTGCTGATGCATGAAAAGGAGAGTTTTTGACGTGCAGATAGGAGGGAAGAGGATGCGGATGCATGTGAGATAGTTTTTGATGTGCGAATTGAGAGTTTTTGACATGCGATAGGAGGGCGGAGGCTGCAGAGACGCATGACAAAGAGTTTGTTGATGTGTGACAAGGAGAGTTTGTTGACATGCAATAGGGGGAGGAGGCTATAGACGTGCGACAGAGAGTTTGTTGATGCATGACATGGAGAGTTTTTTGATGCATGACAGGAGGGTGGAGGCTGTACATGCATGACAAAGAGTTTATTGATGCATGACAAGGAGAGTTTGTTGACGTGCAATAGTAGGGAGGAGGCTACAGACGTGTGATAGAGAGTTTGTTGACACGTGACATAAGGGTGGAGGCTATAGATGTGTGATAGAGAGTTTGCCGACGCCTGACAAGGAGAGTTTTTTGACATGCGATAGGAGGGAGGAGGCTGCAGACATGTGATATGGAGAGTTTTTTTGACATACAACAGAGGGCAAAGGCTCCAGATGCGTGAAAGAGAGTTTGTTGACATGTGATAGGAGGATGAAGGCTAAAAATGTGTGACAGAGATTTGATTGACACATGATAAGAATATTTTTTTGATGCACAAGAAAAGGGAGGAGGCTATAGATGCATAAAAGAGAGTTTTTTAACGCATGACATGGAGAGTTTGATAATGCATAACAGGAGGGTGGAGGCCATAGAAACATGAAAAAGAGTTTGTTGACATGTAAAAAGGAGAGTTTTTTTACGCTGACAGAGGGGAGAGGAGGTTCAAGAAACGCGTGCAAAGAGTTTGTTGACATACGACATGGAGAGTTTGTTGATGCATGACAGGAGGGTAGATGCTATAAATGTGCAACATAAAATTTGTTGATGCATGACTAGAAGAGTTTGTTGACGTCTAAAAAAGAGGGAAGTAGTTGCAAACACGTGACAAAGAAATTGTTAATGCACGACATGGAGAGTTTGTTAATGCACAACATGAGGGTGGAAGTTGCAGACGCATGAAAAAAATTGTTGTAATGTGATAGCAAGTTTGTTGTCGCGCGATAGAAAATCTCCTATCGCACATCTGTAACCTTTCTGTCACATGAATTGAAAATGAAAGCTTCTTTTAGGTGAAAACTTTACATACAAATCCAAAAAAAGTGCCTTTCTAGTGAAACCGGTTCCGAGGATATTCGCAAGGGATTTTACACCTCTGATTTCCAAGAGGTCTATTAAAATGATCCCCGATGCACATGTACTTCCTTATTTAGTAGTTATGAGTTACATCTCATGGATTGTGTGGGAAACATTGAATTTCTTCATGAATAAATAACATTAATTTTTGTAACTGATTTGTATACTTCTTTATGCATTCATCTTTTATGATGGATATTTATTGTATAATGAAATAAACAACTCAACCACATAATTAAATGTATTTAACATGAAGAAATAATGAGTTTTGATGTACTTGTAAATTTAATAATGAACTCTTGTTCATGTAAATTGTAACTCTGTTTTCACTCCTGAATTTAACATTTCACCTAAACTGTGATTCCCGCCTTCATCAAGGAAATACATTAGTCCTTTTTCTTTTGTGTTTCCTTGCTGAAGATGAACATGGAATAGCATTTTATGTGAGGTGTTACATTTTGTAACAACACACATAGCTATATATTACATGTAGTTAATCAATTGTTGTAATTGGAAAACAAAATAAAATGTATGACTTCCCTAGTTAGGTCCATTTCATTAATGCCTTCCATTATAAACAAAGTTTTGAGTTTCCCATTTTTGCACAAGTGCAAAAATTTTCAACAACCATGTCCATAGCATGTTGAAAATTTGCACCAGTATTTGACAATCCAAAGAGCATCTTTTTGTAAGTATAAGTACCCCACTTTTAGTAAATGTTGTTTCATATTTATCTTCCTCCTTTACACGTATTTTATTGTATCACCTATATCCATCAAGTAAGGAATATCTCTCTAAACCAAAACTAACTAAAGAATCTACTCCATAGAAGGAAAAGGATAATGATCCTTAAGAGAATCCTTATTCAAATCATGAAAATCAACACATAACCTGATTTCACCATTTTTCTTTCTCACTAGTACAAGATTAGCCACCCAAGTGGAGTGCTTAATGGGGAAGATAATGGAAGACTCTATGAGTTTTTCAAGATCTATTTGCATCAAGGGTTCCAACTTGGGATTAATTGGTCTTGTTTCTGTCTAACCGGTTTCAAACTAGCCTCTAATTCAATGGTATGTTGAGCCAAAGAGGGATCAAAACCTCTTAAATCATTGTATTGCCAAGAAAAACATCTGCATACTCTCTACAAAGCTTAATAAAAGAGTCTTTTTCAGATTGTGAACAAAATTTGCCAAGATTAAGACTCTTACCTTCAAAAATGGTAACTTTTTCATGTTGATATGTACCTGCAACAAGTATAGTTCTTTCATGCTTCATTTCATCATTTTCACTGAAAATAGATTCCAAAGTTACAAGGCCTTTCATAATCTTGTTTGTTTTCAGCTGTACTATCTGATCTTCATAATGATTATGTAGTTTTCCTTGATTTTGAGCAGAAAATTCTGCTTCTTCTTACAGAAATCTGATTATGTGTGCATCATTATTGAAAACCTGCTAATGCATAACATTATCTAGGACTAGTGGTCTAACTAAAACTTTGATATGTGGTTGTAATTTGTCACTTCCAATGTCAGCAGGTATGTCAAATTATGAACCAATCGTAGCAATTCTATAGGCATGTTTTTTTTATCTCTAGGGATAGCTTAAACATTAACAGAAAGAAAATCATCAAGTAAATCCCATACTCTATGCCTGTAAGTTCTCATTAATGGGTTCTTGCAAGTATTAGAACCTCTAACCTAGTGAATAACAAGCTCGTTGTCCCCAAAATCTACAAATATGTGATTTTTCTTTTCTTTCCCACTCCAAACCATGAACAAGGGCTTCATACTCAACAACATTGTTAGAGAAAGAAAACTGGAACTTAATGGTAGTAAAATATTGTTGTTTTGAAGGTGAAATCAACATTAAACTAGCCCCTAAACCATGTTGATTTTTTGGAGCCATCAAAATAAAGTTTCCACAAACCATTATCTTGCGATTTTCTCTCTCTAAAGAAGGAATTACAACACTGTCCTCATGAATACAATACACTCCAAGGCCTTGTCCTTCAATAATATGATCCTTAATGATTTTCCATGGGTCATGGACATGATATTCATTAGTTATTTGATCTTTCAACATATATGGGACACCTTCTAAGGCATAACTAGTTTTAGCCTCTGAATCATCTAGTTTCTCTTCACTTACAACATAATTTGCATTAACAACACTAGGTGTAAAAGGATCAATATGAAAATTTGACAAGGGCTCTAAATTAATAGTTACCTTAGCTCCATAATGAGTTTTGAAAACTAAATAAGTCTAATCTATTGAAAGGTAACCGCCAATCTTGGATGTGAAGTCTCTAGATAAGCACATGGAAAAATAAGGTGGTAGATCCACCACCATCACATCTTGTAAGATTGTAACACTTAGACATGCATGAAAAGTTAGCTTTAAATCCTTAATGATTCCAATGGTCTTAGTAGATGAACCATCAAGCTGCAAAATCCTTTGGTACTTGGTTCATACTTAAGACCCAAATTTTCAGCCACTAACTTTGGCATAACAATGTTGCTAGCTCTGCTATCAACCATACAATTGTGAACCAAAGAATTTTCAATAATCAGAGAAAGGTAGAAAGGAGGTGGTTTAACCACTTTGACCTCTTTAATTGTTTTGGCTGAAACACTTACCGCTTTTACCCCTTATTTTGTTGGTTTATAATTGTCATCACACCTTGTTGGTTGTGATTTCTACACGGTTAGCTTTTTTTATTGTAATTTAAGACCAACAAGCTCTTGGACCAACAAGTATTTTTGTCTTGGAATAGATAATGTATCCCACATAATCATAGTGACATTATAATTCTTCATATGATCACGATATTGAACAGAACAACACCTACATTAAAGTGATTTTTTTGTAAAAACAATCTTTTCTTGAACATTATAAGGTATAGAACTCTTACCTGCAGCATTACTTTGATTTTCATGAGTTGGTTCAATAGTTTGATCACTTACATTATCTTCCATGGATCTTTTCTTTGATTTGGTAACTGCTGCAATAAAATCAGCCTTATCTTGTGCTCTAATTTCATGATTTATAGCCACATGATCAGCTATTTCGAAATTTACTAAGGTGGCATCTGGCTTCCCCTATTGTTCTTGTGCCAAAATCTAATCTGCATGTGTTACAAGAAACACACTCTCTTGAAAATTATTAAATGCTTCTTCTTGAGTCATTTTTGGCACGGAAAACCCTTGTGTTACCATTTTTGTAGATGCATTTTAACCACTTGGTTGCACACTAGCATCTTGGGCCATGTTTTTTTACATGGGTGTTTATGCTCTTAAAGTTGTAAGACCATTAGGATAAGTTCCAACAGATTCCTAGAAGTTGTAACAACTTTTTGTTCTTAATATGGTCTATAACCTTGAGTAGAGGTCTATAATTTCTGAATTTTTGGAAAGGCGGTTGATATGGCCAGCTTGCTTGGGCTTGATTCCTTTCTAACTATAAATTTATATTTCCCATAGTATTAACAACCCCTTTCAAGTCATACATTTTAGTAGGTTGGAGTGTAGGAACTACAGATGCTTTCTCAACTATGGAATAGGAGCTAACTCAACATATATATGTATAACAGGTTTGGGTGCCAATTTTCTAGCTTGTATGAGGTTGTTTTCAGTTCTTATTGCAATGTCAAAGGATACGGTAAGAGTGGTTTCACCCAAATACTAAATCATAACAAAAATGTCACTATTTAATGTAAAACAATAATACAAAAAGCATGTTCTCGCTAAAGGATTAATTGTAATTCAAATTATTTCCCAAGTCTTGGTAAATCTTAAGTTAAAATTGGCCATGAAATCTTAATGTGCACACTTAATAGTGAATAGCTTCTCAACAATGAAACACCTGATAGTAAGAAATAATATGATGAACACACCAATGTTTATAGAGAGCAATAAGACAAGCTTAAAAAAAAATTTCAAGATTTTTTTGAAAATACTACTCATCTTCCACATATTCTCCATGCTTTGAGTGATGCTAAATAATTTCAAGGTGCTTCTTCTACACCCCTTCTCAGTTCTTCCTTGGCTGCAATGGACTCCACTAAACCCCTTCATAATCCTACTTCCATTCCCTCTACTACCACTCCCATCATTCAACCTAATGGTTCTATTACAAAAATTGGATCTTATTCAAATGCTCTCGATTTAACCTCTTTATATAAGGATTTGGAGACTCAAATCCCTCAAATTCATATGACTAGTTCTCGTGGATCTCTATCTCTTGATTACACTTTTATCCTTCACACTCCTTTTGCAAATGCAATTTTAGCCTATCCACTTCTTCCAAATTTCTTCAACACTAAGTTGCCCACCTTAAAAGGCTATGGTGACCCTAAAGAGCATCTCCAAGAATTTCGTGTGGCATGTCTTGATTATGTGGATGATCAGACTTTATTAGGAATGCTTTTTCTTAGAATCCTCCATGTTTATGTTATGTGTTGGTTCTATGATCTACCTGTTCATTCTTTAACATAATTTCTTGTTCATCCGTAACATCATTTACGCATTCACCGATACTTTTATCACTCTTTTTCAATCAATATTGGTTTAAAATCTACTATTTTAAACTTACACAAATTAAAAAGGATCTAATGAGAATCTAGTGGATTATGTTTTATGATATAAGAACAAACTATCTAGGATGACCAATGTGATCAATGACTCAAAACCTCAATATCTATTTGTCTAAAGTCTCTTCACACATTTTCGTGAGAGTGTCATCTTTGAAACTTATCCATCGTTTGGTAAGTTATGCTATACTCTTAATTTCCATAAAATAAACTATTATCTATGGGTAAAATTAAATATCATGATGAAGCTTCTTTTGCTAATTGGTTTCAACTAAAATTAACTTTCCACCATCTACTAAGCCAATGAAGAAAAACCTATTGTTATTTGTTGTCTCTAATCTTTAAAAGCTTCAATGACAACCTCCAAAGTGTACATTCACGATTTCTTCTTGTCCTTTATATATTCCATTACCGTAGCTTATTGAGAGAAATATTATTACACTTCCTCCTCCACTTAATTTGGATTCGTCTCTTCCTAAAGGCCGTAATTATAACAACATTTTTAGGTGTGAATATCATCAATGATTTGATAATTCCATTGATCAATCCTTTAATCTTAGAAATATTATTAGATTTCTCATTAAAAATAATGCAATTGAAGCTACCCGAGCCTTCGGCATCTCGTGCTTGTCGAGAAAAAAAAAGAATTTTTTTAATGATCCTCTCACTAAGCCTAAAAATAAAGCTAACCACCCTTCGAGATAATCATACATATCGTGCAATGCCTCCTTCTTCATCATGGGATCTTGATTTACTAGTTTCTCATGTTGACACATCGCCAACATTCATTACATTCTCTCGATGATGATTATCATGCTACATTATGTTATAATATATTAAATATCCAGGATTTTATTGAACCTCATGATATGAATAATAAAATGACCGATATATTGATTCATATGGGTGTGTCCTCTATTACACTTATTATCACTATCAACTATCCACTCTCTCATATTGCATATCCAGTTCCCAAATCTTATCAAGTATCTAAATATTCCAATTAAAGTTGGTCCTCGACAATGCTTGTGTCATTAATCATGGCACCATCAATCAAAGGGTGTGACATGATCTTAGGTATTCCTTGGCTCTGTACCACTCCGTCTATCATGTTAATGAATCACTTGTGTCTAAAGTTCATTCAAAACAAAAAAATTATCAAAATCAAAGGCTTTTATCCATGCATATTATGGCCATAACCTCCTCTTGAGGTTTCCATTAATCTCACTAGAGCATCTAGGTCCTTACGACGCCTCAAATCTAAAGCTCGAAATGTTCTTAGCTCTCCTATTTACACACAATGTATTTGGTTTCATCATTCCACTAGTCCATTAAATCATCCCAAGTCCACCACTCAAATGGCTCCTTCACATACGTATTCATCACCTCCTCGGTCTCCTTCACATAGGCATTCATCACCTCCTCTGGTCTACTTTACATAGGTGTTCATCACCTCCTAGGTATCCTTCACATAGCTGCTCATCACCTCCTCATTCTTATTCACATAGGTTTTATTCACCTCTTAGGCCTCATTCACCAATACATCATCTATCTTAGAAATCATCAATATCATAGCATGGTGACACATCTTTATCTCTGCAAACATTTGGTAAAGGACCCTTTCCCATCACTTTTTTCGAATACCTTACTCATCATCATAAACTTGGGGGCATCATGATTATTACACCTTCTTAATATTATTAGGTGTCTCACATTTCTACCATTACACTCGTGATTTCTTTGAGAGTTATAAAAGGGTTATCGATTCACCATTTAGTAAAAAAACCCTACAAGTAGATGGAGGGATCTGTACATGCTAAAAATAAAGTAAATTACCACTACGGGTTATAGGCATAAAAATAAAAACCCTATAATGAAGATTAAAGTTGAGCGATGGGTTCACCAAATGATTAAACAATATATAGAATTTGTGAAATCCTATTTACATAGTCACATATGATAATTACACATTAAAGAAAGGATCTAACACAAGCAATAAGTTAAAGAAATATGAAACCATAGGTGCACTAGAGAGAGTATAAGACTTAGCTGATCTACCCCTTAGTTTGATGGTCTCGTAATTGTCATCACCATGTTGGCTGTGATTTCTACACATTTAGCTTGTTTTTAGTGTAATTTCAGACCCGCAAGCTCTTGGACCAGCAATTCCTTTTGTCCAGGAATAGAAAATGTATCCAACATACTCATAGTGACATTAGAATTATTTATATGATCACGAGATATTGAATAGAATAACACCTAATTTAAAGTGATTTTTTCAACAACAATATTTTCTTGAAAATTAAAAGGTACGAAACTCTTACCACAAACATTACTTTGATTTTCACAAGTTTGCTCAATAGTTTTATCACTTAAATTATCTTCTATGGCTCTATTATTTGATCTAGTAACCACTCCAATAAAATCAACCTTTCCTTGTGATCTAATTTCAATATTTAAAGCCACATGATCAAATCTTTTAAAATTTACTAATGTGGCATCGGCTACCCCTATTATACTTGTGCTAAAATCTGATCCACATGTGCTGCAAGAAACACACTCTCTTAAAAATGATTAAATGGTTCTTCTTGAGTCATTTTTGGCATAGAAAACCCTTGTGGTACCATTTCTGTAGATGTATTTGAACTACTAGGATGCACAATAGCATCTTGGGACATGTTTTTTTACACAAGAGCTTATGATCTTGAAGTTGTAAGAGCATTAGGATTAGTTGCAACAAGAGGCCTAGTAGCTATAATATATGGATGCTATTGATATGGTCTATAACCTTAAGTAGGAGGTCTGTAATTGCTGAAATTTTGGAAAGGTGGATGATATGGCTTGCTTGCTTGGGCTTGATTCCTTTCTAATTGCAAAATTTTATTTCCCATAGTTTTAACAACCCCTTTCAAGTTATATATTTTAGTAGGCTGAAGTGTAGGGACTACGGATGCTTTCTCAACTGATGGAATAGGAGCTAACTCAACATAGATAGGCATAAAGCAGGTCTAGGTGCAAATTTTCCATCTTGTATGAGGCTATTTTTAGCTCTTATTGCAATGTCAAAGGATATAGGAAGCGTGGTTTCACCCATAGATGGAATCATAACAACAATGTCACTATTTAATTCACAAAACTAATACAAAAATGCATGTTCTACTAAAGGATTGATTGCAATTTGAATTCTCTCCCAAGTCCTAGTAAATCTTAAGTTAAAATTAGCCATGAACTCTTGGGGTGCACACTTAATAGTGGACATTTTCTTAACAATGAAACACCGATATTAAGAAATCATATGATGAAGACACTAATGTTTATCAAGAGAAATTTGACAACATTACCAATTTTTGTCAAGATTTTTGTGAGAATCCTACTCATCTTCGACATATTCTCCATACTTTGAGTGTTGCTAAACACTTTCGAGATACTTCTTCTACACCCCTTATCATTTCTTCCTTGGCTCGAATGGACTCCACTAAACCCCTTCATATTCCTACTTCCATTCCCTCTACTACAACTCCCATAATTAAACCTAATGGTTCTATTACACAATTTGGATATTATTAAAATGCCCTTGATTTAACCTCTTTATATCATGATTTGGAGAATAAAATCCCTTAAGTTCATCGATTACGTCTCGTTGATATCCATCTCTTGATTACACTTTAATAGTTCACACTCCTTTTCCAAACACCATTTTAGCCTACCAAATTCTTCCAAATTTCGTCACCTCTAATCTTCTCACCTTCAAAGGCTATGGTGACCCTAAATATCATCTCCAATAATTTCATGTGGCATGTCTAGATTATGTCAACAATCATACTTTATTAGCAATGCTTTTCCCTATAATCCTCCATGTTTATGTTATGTGTTGGTTCTATGATCTACCTGTTCATTCTTTAACATCATTTCTTGTTCATTCTCGTATAATCATTTACACATTTACCCGATACTTTTATCACTCTTTTTTATCAATATTGGTTTTAAAATCTACTATTCTCAACTTACACAAATTAAACAAGGATCTAATGAGAATTTACAGAATATGTTTCATGATATAAGAACAACCTAGCTAGGATGACCAATGTGATCAATTACTCGAAACCTCAATATCTATTTGTCCAAAGTCTCTTCACACTTCGTAGGAGAGTGTAATCTTTGAAACTTATCCATCATTTGGTTAGTTATTCTATACTCTTAATTTACGTAAAAATAAACTATTATCTATCGGTAAACTTAAATATCATGATGAAGCTTCATCTGCTAATTGGTTTCAAATAAAATTAACTTTCCAGCCATCTACTAAGCGGTGAAGAAAAACCTATTGTTATTGTTGTCTCTACTCCTTAGAAGCTTCAATGACATTCTCCAAAGTCTACATTAACAATTTTTGTTGTGCTCCATATATTCTATTACCACGGTTTGTTGAGAGAAATCTTATTACACTTCTTTCTCCACTTAATTTGGATTCATCTCTCCCTAAAGGTCATAATTATAACAACATTTTTAGTTTTGAATATCGTCAATTATTTTATAATTCCAATTATCGATGCTTTAAACTTAGAAATGTTATTCAAGATCTCATTGAAAATAATGCAATCAAGTTCCCTAAGCCTACATCATCTATGACTGTAAGAGAAAATAAAAGATAAAAATGTTAAATAATCCTCTCACGAAGCCTAAAAAACAAGCTAATCACCCTTCAAATAATCATACATATCATGCAATGCCTCCTCCTTCATCAGGGGCTCTTGATTTAGTAGTTTTTCATGTTGACACATCTCCAACATTCATTACATTATTTCATAATGATTATCATGATATATTATGTTATGATATATTAAATATCAAGGATTCTATTGCACCTCATGATATCAATAATACAATGACCAATATATCGATTCATATGGGTGTGTCCTATATTACACTTCTTGTCACTATCAACTATCCACTCTCTCATATTACACATCCACTTCTAAAATCGAATCATTATGTAAATATTCAAGTTATAGTTGGGCCTATAACCATGCTTGGGAAATTCATCATGGCACCGTTTATCAAAGGATGGGAAATTCTCTTAGGTATTCCGTAGCTCGGACCACTCCATCTAACATCTCAATGAATCACTTCATCTAAAGTTCATGCATAATAAACAATTTACCACCATCAAATATTTTTCGCCATTCATACTATGGATACAAGCTATTCTTGAGGTTTCCATTACACTCGGTGAGAGCATATAAGTCCTCGATATGTATCAAATCTAAAGCACAATATGATCTTATCTCTCCTATTTACACATAACCTATTTAGTGTCATCGGTCCACTAGTCCATTACATCATCTTAGGTCCACCACTCGAATGAATCCTTCACATAGGTATTCCTCACCTCCTCGGTCTCCTTCACATAGGCATTTATCACCTCCTTTTTCTACCTCACACACAGATGTTCATCACCTCTTACTTATTCTACAAATAGGTGCTCATCACCTCCTCATTCTCCTTCACATAGGTTTTCTTCACCTCCTAGGTCTCATTCATAAATAAATAATCTATATTAGAAATAAAAATCTCATAGCATGGTGGCACATCTTTATCTCTGCATACATTGGGTGAAGGACCCTTTCCCATAAAATTTTTAGATAGCTTACTCATCATCGTAAACATGGGGGCATCATGATTATTAACCCATCTTAGCATTATCATGTGTCTCACATTTATACCATTACACTCCATGTGTTTTCATTGAGAGTTAGAAAAATGGTCATCGTATTCAACCACTTACTATAAAAACCCTATAGGTAGATGAAGGGATTTTTATATGCTTTGAAAAGAAACAAAATGACCACTATGGGTGACATGCATAAAAATAAAAACCCTAGAATGAACGTTGGAGTTTAGTGATGGGTTCGCTAAATGATTAAAAATATATAGAATTTTTGAAATCCTAATTACAGAGTCACATATGATAATTACACATTAAAACACAGATCTAACACAAGCAATAAGTTAATGAAATATGAAACCCTAGGTGTAATAGAGAAAGAATAAGACTTAGCTGATTTACCCCTAGTTTCTCGGTCTATAATTTTCATCACCATGTTGGTTGTGATTTCTACATGTTCAACTTGCTTTTATTGTAATTGCACTCCAAAAGCTCTTTGACCAAGTAAGTATTTTTTCCGGGAATAGAAAGTGTATCCCACATATTCATAGTAAATTTAGACTTCTTCATATGATCACTGATATTGAACAGACCAACACCTACTATAAAGTGATTTTTTACAACAACCTTTTCTTTAACATTAGAAGGTACAAAACTTTTACCAACAACATTACTTTGATTTTCATGAGTTGGTTCAATAGTTTAATCACTTACATTATCTTTCATGGTTCTTTTCTTTGGTCAGTAACTCTTGAAATATATTTATCCTTACCTTGTGGTCTAATTTCAATATTCTGACCACATGATCAATTTGTTTCAAAATTTAATAATGTGGCATCCGAATACCCCTATTGTTCTTATGCCAAAATCTGATCCACATGTGTTGTAAGAAACACCCTCTCTTGAAAATAATTAAATGCTTCTTCATGAGTACATTTTGGCATAGAAAATCCTTACAGTACCATTTCGTAGATGCATTTGAACCACTAGGATGCACACTAGCATCTTGGGACATGTTAAGTTACACAAGAGCTTGTGATTTTAAAGTTGTAAGAGCATTAGGATCAGTGTAGCAAGAGGCCTAGTAGTGTAACAGATCGTTGTTCTTGATATGGTCTATAACCTTGAGTAGGAGGTCTGTAATTTCTGAAATTTGGGAAAGGTGGCTTATATGGTCTACTTGTTTGGGCTTGATTCGTTTCTAACTGCAAAATTTTATTTCCCATAGTTTTAACAACCACTTTCAAGTTATATATTTAAGTAGTGAAGTGTAGGAACTACAGATGCTTTCGAATGTTGGAATAGGAACTAACTCAAAGCATATGTATGCATAATACGTTTGGGTTCCAATTTTCCATCTTGTATGAGGCTAGTTTTATCTCTTATTGCAATGTCAAAGGCTACGAGAAGAGTGGTTCCACCCATAGACTAAATCATAACAATAATGTCACTATTTAATGCACAAAAATAATACAAAAAAGCATGTTCTACTGAAGGATTGATTACAATTTGAATTCTATCCCAAGTCCTGGTAAATCTTAAGTTAAAGTTGGCCATGAACTCTTGGGGTGCACACTTAATAGTGGAAAAGCGCTCAACAATGAAACACTGATAATAAGAAATCATATGGTGAAGACACCAATGTTTATCAAGAGAAATTAGACAAGTTTAGAAATTTTTGTCAAGAATTTTGTGAGTATCCCACTCATCTTCCACATATTCTCCATGCTTTGAGTATCCACTAAAGCCCTTCATATTCCTACTTCCATTCCTTACACTACCACTCCCATCACCAACCTAATGGTTCTATTATACAACCTTGATATTATTAAAATGCACATGATTTAACAGTTTATATCAGGATTTGGAAACTCAAATCCCTAAAATTTATATGACTACTAATCATGGATCTTTATCTCTTAGTTCAATTTTAATCCTTCACACTCCTTTTGCAAATCCAATTTTAGCCTATCAACTTCTTCTAAATTTCTTCACCCCTAAGCTACCCACCTTTAAAGGCTATGGTGACCCTAAAGACCATCTCAAAGAATTTCATGTGGCATGTGTAGATTATGCAGATGATCACACTTTATTAGCAATGCTTTTTCCTATAATCCTCCATGTTTATGTTTTGTGTTGGTTATATGATCTACCTGTTCATTCAGTAACATCATTTCTTGTTCATTCTGTAACATCATTTACGCATTTACCCGATATGTTTCTCACTCTTTCTTGATCAATATTGGTTTTAAAATCTACTATTCTCAACTTACACAAATTAAACAAGGATCTAACGAGAATTTAGAGGACTATGTTTTATGATATAATAACAACCTAGCTAGGATGACCAATGTGATCAATGACTCGAAACCCCAATATATATTTTTCCAAAGTCTCTTCACACATCTGTAGGAGAGTTTCATCTCTAAAATTATCCATCATTTGGATAGTTATGCTATACTCTTAATTTTTGTAAAAATAAACTATTATCTATGGGTAAACTTAAATATCATGATGAAGCTTCATCTGCTAATTGGTTTCAAAGAAAATTAACTTTCCAACCATCTACTAAGAAAATTGAAGAAAAAACTATTGTTATTGTTGTGTCTACTCCTTATAAGCTTCAATGATAGCCTCCAAAGTGTACATTCACAATTTTTTGTTGTGCTCCATATATTCCATTACCATAACTTGTTGACAAAAATCTTATTACACTTCTCCCTCCACTTAATTTGGATTCATCTTTCCCTAAAAGCCATAATTATAACAACATTTTAGGTGTGAATATCATGAATGATTTGATAATTCCACCGATTGATGCTTCAAACTTAGAATTTTTTTCAAGATCTCATTGACAATAATGCAATCAAGCTCCATGAGCCTTCAACATCTATGCCTATCAGAGAAAAGATAAGATAAAAATGTTTAATGATCCCATCATTTAGCCTAAAAAACAAGCTAATCACCCTTGAGACAATCATACATATCATGCAATGCCTCCTCCTTCATCAGGGGCTCTTGATTTTCTAGTTGCTCACGTTGATGCATCTCCATCATTCATTGCATTCTATGATCATGATTATCATAATCCATTATGTTATGATATATTAAATATAAAGGATTCTATTGCACCTCATGCTATCAATAATATAATGATCAATCCATCGATTCATATGTGTGTTTCTCTATTACACTTCTTATCACTATCAACTATCCACTCTCTCATATTACACATCCACTTCTAAAATCAAATCATTATGTAAATATTTGAGTTATAGTTGGGCCTATAACCATGCTTGGGAAATTCATCATGGCACCATTAATCAAAGGGTGTGAAATGCTCTTAGGTATTCCTTGGCTCTAGACCACTCCATCTAACATCTCAATGAATCACTTCATCTAAAGTTCATGCACAACAAACAATTTATCACCATCAAAGGTTTTTCACCATGCATACTTTGGCCACAACCTACTCTTGAGGTTTCCATTACACTTTCTAGAGCATATAAGTCCTCAAGATGTATCAAATCTAAAGCACAATATGATCTTATCTCTCCTATTTACACACAACCTATTCGGTGTCATCGGTCCACTAGTCCATTACATCATCTTAGGTCCAACACTCGAATGGATCCTTCACATAGGTATTCCTCACCTCCTTGGTCTCCTTCACATAGCAATTCATCACCTCCTCTATCTACGTAACGTAGGTGTTCATCACCTCCTACGTATTATTCACATAGGTCCTCATTACCTCCTACATATTATTCACATAGATGCTCATCACAGCCTCATTCTCCTTCGATAGGTTTTCTTCACCTCCTAGGTTTCATTCACAAAAACATAATCTATCTTAGAAATCACCAATCTCATAGCATAGTGACACATCTTTAACTCCACAAACATTTGATGGAGAATAGCTTACTTGTCATCATAAACGTGGGGGAATCATGATTATTACCCCCTCTTAGCATTATCGGAGTTTCTTGGATTTATACCATTATGCTCAATTTGTTTTTGTTGAGAGTTAGAAAAAGGGTTATCAAATTTATCCATTTATAAAAAAAACCCTAAAGTTAGACATAAGGATATGTATATGCTGAAAATAAATTAAATTACCACTATGGGTGATAGGCATAAAAATACACACACCTTTGTAATGAAGGTTGGAGTTGAGCGATCGGTTCACCAAATGATTAAACAATATATAGAATTTTTGAAATCCAAATTTCAGAGTCACATATGATAATTACATGTTACAGCAAGGATCTAAAACAAGCAATAAGTTAAATAAATATGAAACTCTAGGTTCACTAAAGAGCGTATAAGATTTAGCTGATTTACCCCTTAGTTTGATTGTCAGTAATTGTCTTCAACATGTTAGCTATGATTTCTACATAGTTAACTTGTTTTTATTGTAATTTCAAACCCACAAGCTCTTGGACCAGCAATTCATTTTTTCCAGGAATAGATAACGTATCCCACATACTCATAGTGACATTAGACTTATTCATATGATCCCGATATTGAGCAGAACAAAACCTAATTTAAAGTTATTTTTGCAACAACAACCTTTTCTTGAACATTAAAAGGTATGAAACTCTTACCAACAACATTACTTTGATTTTCACGAGTTGGTTTAACGGTGTTATGACTTACATTATCTTCTATAGCTCTTTTCTTTGATCTCAGTAGTAATCTTTGCTGCAATAAAATTAGCCTTTCCTTGCGGTCTAATTTCAATATTTAAAGCCACATGATCAAGCTGTTTAAAAATTTACTAATTTGGCATCTAGCTACCCCTATTGTTCTTGTGCAAAATTTGATCTCGCATGTGTTGTAAGAAACACACTGTCTTAAAAATGATTAAATGCTTCTTCCGAGTCATTTTTGGCGCATAAAAAAATCTTGTGGTACCATTTCTGTATATGGATTTGAACCACTTAGCTGCACACTAGCATTTTGGGACATGTTTTTTTACACAAGAGCTTATGCTCTTGAAGTTGTAAGAGCATTAGGATCAGCTGCAGTAAGAGGCCTAGTAGATGTAATAGTGGTTGTTCTTGATATGGTCTATAACCTTAAGTAGGAGGTCTATAATTGCTGAAATTTTGGAAAGGTGGTTGATATGGCTTGCTTACTTGGGATTGATTCCTTTTTAAATGCACAATCTTGTTTCCCATAGTTTTAACAACCCCTTTCAAGTCATCTATTTCACTAGGCTGAACTGTAGGAACTATGGATTCTTTCTCAATTGATAGGATAGGAGCTAACTAAGCATAGATATGCATAGAAGGGTGCAGGTGCCAATTTTCCGATTGGATGAGGTTGTTTTAAGATCTTTTACAATGAAAAATGCTACGGGAAGATTGGTTTCACCCATAGACTGAATCATAACAACAATTTTACTATTTAATGCACAAAAATAATACAAAAATGCTTGTTCCATTGAAGGATTGATTGCAATTAAAATTATCTCCCAAGTCCTAGTAAATCTTAAGTTAAAGCTGGCAAAAACTCTTGGGGTGCATGGTTAATAGTGGACAACTACTTAACAATGAAACACCTGATAGTAAGAAATCATATGATGAAGACACCAATGTTTATCAAGAGCAATTAGACAACATTACCAATTTTTGTCAAGATTTTTTTAAAATCCCACTCAGCTTCCACATATTCTCCATGCTTTGAGTGTTGCTAAACACTTTCGAGATGCTTCTTCTACACCCCTTATCAGTTCTTCATTGGCTCTAATGGATTGCACTAAACCCCTTCATATTCCTAATTCCATTCCTTCTAATAAAACTCCCATCATTCAACCTAATGGTTGTATTACACAACCTGGATCTTATTCAAATGCTCCTGATTTAACCTCTTTATATCGAGGATTTGGAGAATCAAATCCCTAAAATTCATATAAATACTTCTCGTGGATCTCTTTCTCTTGATTCAACTTTAATCATTCACACTCCTTTTGCAAACACCATTTTAGCCTACCCACTTCTTCCAAATTTCTTCACCCCTAAGCTTTTAACCTTCAAAGGATATGGTGACCCTAAAGAGCATCTCCAATAATTTCATGTGGCATGTCTAGATTATGTGGATGGTGAGACTTTATTAGCAATGCTTTTTCCTAAAATCCTCCATGTTTATGTTATGTGTTGGTTCTATGATCTACCTATTCATTCTTTAACATCATTTTTTTTCATTCGTATAATCATTTACACATTTAACCGATACTTTTCTCACTTTTTTTTTTTATCAATATTGGTTTAAAAATCTACTATTCTCAACTTACACAAATTAAACAAGGATCTAATGATCATTTAGCGAATATGTTTCATGATATATAAGAACAACCTAGCTAGGATGACCAATGTGATCAATTACTCGAAACCTCAATATCTATTTGTCCAAAGTCTCTTCACACTTATGTAGGAGAGTGTAATCTTTGAAACTTGTCCATATTTTGGTTAGTTATTCTATGCTCTTAGTTTCCATAAAAATAAACTATTATCTTTGGGTAAACTAAAATTTCATGATGAAGCTTCATCCGCTAATTGATTTCAAATAAAATTAACTTTACAGTCATCTACTAAGAAAAATGAAGAAAAATATATTGTTATTATTGTCTCTAGTCCTTAGAAGCTTCAATGATAGCCTCCAAAGCATACATTTCAATATTTTGTTATGCTGCATATATTCCATTACCGCAGCGTGTTGAGAGAAATATTATTACACTTCCTCCTCCACTTAATTTGGATTCATCTTTCCCTAAAGGCCATATTTATAATAACATTTTTAGGTGTGAATATCATCAATTATTTGATAATTTCGTTGATTGATTCTTCAAACTTAGAAATATTATTCAATATCTCATTAAAAATAATGCATTCGAGTTCCTCGAGGCTTCGATAATTATGCCTATCGAGAAAAAAATCTAAAAATGTTAAATGGTCCTGTCACTAAGCCTAAAAAACAAGCTAATCACCCTTCGAGATAATCATACATATCATGTAATGCCTCCTCCTTCATCGGGATCTTGATTTAATAGTCTCTCATGTTGACGCATCGCCAAAATTCATTACATTCTCTAATGATGATTATGATGCTACATTATGTTATGATATATTAAATATCAAGGATTCTATGGTACCTCATGATATGAATAATACAATGACCGATATATCGATTCATATGGGTGTGCCCTCTATTACACTTCTTGTCACTCTCAACTATCCACTCTCTCATATTACACATCCAATTCTCATATCTTATCATTATGTAAATATTCACATTATAGTTGGGCTTCTCACTATGCTTGTGTCATTCACCATGGCACCATTAATCAAATGGTGTGACATGTTCTTAGGTATTCCATGGCTCTGTACCACTCCATATATCATATCAATGAATCACTTGTGTCTTATAGCTTACTCATCACTTTTTTGGATAGCTTACTCATCATTGTAAACATGGGGGCATCATGATTATTACCCCATCTTATCATTATCAGGTATCTTTCATTTCTACCATTACGTTCCCTTTGTTTTCGTTGATATTTAGAAAAGGGCTATCATATTCAACCATTTACTAAAAACCCTACAGGTAGACAAGGGGATTTGTATATGCTAAAAAGAAAAAAATGACCACTACGAGCGACATTCATAAAAAGAAAAACCCTAGAATGAAGGTTGGAGTTCAACGATGGGTTCACCAAATGATTAAACAAAACATAGAATTTTTGAAATCCTAATTACGAGTCACATATGATAATTACACGTTAGAACATGGATCTAACACAAGAAATAAGTTAATGAAATATGAAACCCTCAGTTCACTAGAGAGAGAATAAGACTTAGTTGATTTACCCCTTATTTTTTTGGTCTCTAATTGTAATCACTATGTTGGTTGTGATTTCTACACGGTCAACTTTTTGTCATTGTAATTTTAGAACCACAAGCTCTTGGACCAGTTAGTATTTTTGTCCAAGAATAGAGCAGTGTATCCCACATACTCATGTAGTAAAGTTAGAATTCTTCATATGATCACTAATATTAAACAAAACAACACCTACTTTATAGTGAATTTTTAGAACAAAAACTTTTTCTTGAACGTTAGAAGGTACAAAACTCTTACCAATAGTATTACTATGATTTTCATGAGTTGGTTCAATAGTTTGATCACTTACATTATCTTCCATGGATATTTTATTTGATCTCGTAAGCTGTTGTGATAAAATTATCCTTACCTTGGGTTCTAATTTCAATATTTACAACCACATGAACAACTATTTCAAAATTTACTAAAGTGGCATCGACTACCCCTATTTTTATTTTGCCAAAATCTGATTTGCATGTGCTGCAATAAACACATTCTCTTTAAATTTATTAAATGCTTCTTCCGAGAAAATTTTGGCATAGAAAACCCTTGCATTACTATTTTTGTAGATGCATTTGAACCACTAGGATGCACACTAGCAACTTGGGACATGTTTTTTTACACAAGAGCTTATGATCTTGAAGTTGTAAGAGCATTACGATCAGTTGCAACAAGAGGCCTAGTAGCTGTAATAGTTGGTTGTTCTTGATATGGTCTATAACCTTGAGTAGGAGGTCTGTAATTGCTGAAATTTGGAAAAGGTGGCTGATATGGCCTGCTTGCTTGGGCTTGATTCCTTTCTAACTACAAAATTTTATTTCCCATAGTTTTAACAACCCCTTTCAAGTCATATATTTCACTAGGCTGAACTGTAGGAACTATGGATGATTTCTCAATCTGATGGAATAGGAGCTAACTCAAAGCATATATATGCATAACAGGTCTCGGTGCCAATTTCACATCTTGTATGAGGTTGGTTTCAACTCTTATTGCAATGTCAAAGGCTACGGGAAGAGTGGTTTCACCCATATATTGAATCATAACAATAATGTCGAGTATTTAATGCAAAAAAATACAAAAAATCATGTTCTGTTGAAGGATTGATTGTAATTCTAATTCTATCCCAAGTCTTGGTAAATCTTAAGTTAAATTGTCCATGAACTCTTGGGGTGCATGCTTAATAGTGGACAACTACTTAAGAATGAAACATCTGATTGTAAGAAATCATATGATGAAGACACCAATGTTTATCGAGATAAATTAGACAACATTAGCAATTTTTGTCACACTTTTTGTGAAAATCCCACTCATCTTCAACATATACTCCATGCTTTGAGTGGTGATAAACACTTTTGATATGCTTCTTCGCACACCTTATTTGTTCTTCCCCTTCCAAAAATGTACTCCACTAAACCCGTTCATATTCCTACTTCCATTCCCTCTACTACCACTCCCATCATTCAACCAAATGGTTCTATTACACAACCCGTATCTAATTAAAATGCACTTGATTTAACATCTTTATATCATGATTTGGAAACTCAAATCCCTCAAATTCATATGACTACTTGTCGTGAATCTCCATCTCTTGATTCAACTTTAATCTACCTGTTCATTCTGTAACATCATTTCTTGTTCAATACTGTAACATCATTTACGCATTTACCTAATTCGTTTATCACTCTTTTTCAATCAATATTGGTTTTAAAATCTACAATCCTCACCTTACACAAATTAAACAAGGATATAAAGAGCATCTAGAGGACTATGTTTTATGATATAATAACAACCTACCTAGGATGACCAAAGTGATCGATGACCGAAACCTCAATATCTATTTGTCCAAAGTCTCTTCACACATCTGCAAGAGAGTGTCATCTTTAAAACTTATCCATCATTTGGTTAGTTATGCTATACTTTTAATGTCTGTAAAAATAAACTATTATCTATGGGTAAACTCAAATATCATGATGAAGCTTCATTTGCTAATTGGTTTCAAAGAAAATAAACTTTCTAGCCATCTTCTAAGCTAATTAAAGAAAAATTATTGTAATTGTTGTCTCTACTCCTTAGAAGCTTTAATGACAACCTTCAAATCATACATTCACAATTTTTGTTTTGCTCCATATATTCCATTACTCGTAGCTTTTTGAGATAAATCTTATGACACTTCCTCCTCCACTTAATTTGGATTCATCTCTCCCTAAAGGCCATATTTACAAAAACATTTTTAGGTTTGAATATCATAAACGATTTGATAATTCATTTGATCGATGCCTCAAACTTAGAAATCTTATTCAAGATCTCATTTACAATAATGCAATCAAAATCCCCAAGCCTTTAGCATCTATGCTTGACAGAGAAAAGAAAAGCAAAAAAAGGTTTAATGATCCTCTCACTAAGCCTCAAAACAAGCTAACCACCCTTTAGATAATCATACATATCTTGCAACACCTCCTCCTTCATCAGGGGCTCTTGATTTACTAGTTTCTCATGATGAAACATCTCCAACATTCATTGCATTCTCTCATGATGATTATCATGCTACATTATGTTATGATATATTAAATATAAAGGATTCTATTGCACATCATGATATCAATAATATAATGACCAATATATGGATTCATATGGGTGTTTCCTCTATTACACATCTTATCACTATCAACTATCCACTCTCTCACATTGCACTTCCACTTCTAAAATCTTATCATTATGTAAATATTCCAATTATAGTTTGACCTCTCACCATGCTTGGGCCATTCATCATGGCAACATCAATCAAAGTGTGTGACATGCTCTTAGGTATTCCTTGGATTTGTACCACTCCATGTATCATATCAATGAATCACTTGATCTAAAGTTCATGATGATGTAAAATTACAGCACCCCCCGAATGACCTTATTTTGGATGGGGCATCCAGTGTAATCGAATAACATTGGACCATCTCTCAAGCTATGGGACTTGCGGGCTTGAGATGGTCCTCCGGAGAAATCCAACTTCTTCTTCCTAAACTACCTACCATAAGCTACTCTAATGCAAGAAAACTATATAATCCTAATCTAACCTTCCAAGGGATTAGGGAGAGAGAGAAATGCATGAAAACATATCCTACACTAAAGTAATGATACACTAGAAAAGGAAGTTACTTGATAGTAAATCCAACTTCCGAAATGGAGAGAGGTGAGCAATGGAGAGGATGGAAAAATTCATCACAGAACCAAAGATAAATTTCACACAGAACACCACTTCAACCCATTAAACACATCTCCCAAAACCTACAATAGACATCAAAGATATGCATAGTATACCTTGCAATGATGAGAGGTAAGAAGAGACAATAAAATAAGCAAAGGATGGACAAAATGCATCAAAAACATATTTTATTGCTCCATGAATTCACATAGTACATCATTAGTGGGAAAGAGGTAAGAAAATGCCATTACAAAGCAAAGAGAGGAGGCTTAAGCTCCACATTCAACCCTAGTAGGGAAGAAAGAGAAAGGGAAATGAGAAAAAAATGACCCTCCTTACAATATACGGGAAGAATGAAAGAAAAGGGGAAGAGAGAATATGAAAATCCTCCCTCAACTACCCAATAAATGCATTCAATTAACCTACAATAATGATGGCTTCTACTACAAAACCCATGCCTCCATGTGTTGTTCCTTTTTGGGCAAGAAAGGAATACCGTACTTCATTATGGTGGTAGGTGAGAAGCTTCATAGCCTTAAAATATCCAGTCGTAGTTGAGTAGAAGACGTCGAGAGCTTTCCAAAAGTCCTCTCTTGCTCAAATCTGAGCTTCCAGTCAAAAGTTATGATCATCTCCAAACTACTTTGGGTTTGGAGTCTATCTCGTGCAAGATCCACATGGAAGCCCCATGCATTCTAAGATTTTTTATGCCTTTTAGGGTCCTAGGAATGCGACGTGCCAACACTTGGCATCGTTTGTAAACATGTTGCTTTGTTCCTTTTGGTGAGTAAAGGGCCCCACTATATATAATGTCAAAACCCTTTTCGGGTGGGACCTTTGTAGTTAGCTCCATGTGGAAACCCTATGGGATTATAAGACTTTATCCCCTCCTTTCACTCTTAAAGTTGTGACGATTGGAAACTTGGCATCATCCGCAAACCTACTCTGCTCTCTTTGTGTTAAGCCTTTTCCACCTATTTAGGAGCAACTATATTGGATGCCTTGACACGTGGAGGGCCAAAGCATGTTCGGGGACCTACCTTGGATTTTACCTTTGAAGATGCACTGAGATGACATGTGGAGGCTTCTATTGGTTCTTCCCATGCTTAGACTTTTCAATGACCGGTTCTGCCTTTCTCGGGATCTAACTACATGGAGGGCTTACGCTTGTTTGGGGACCCCACTTTGGATATTACCTTTGGATTTGCGTTGATGAGGCATGTGGAGGCTTCTTGGATCTTCTCATATTTATAATTTTCAACGACTAGTGCAAATTTCTCGGGGCTTTGACCATGTGGGAGCCTGCGCTCATTTAGGGACCCCACTTTTGTCACACCTTTTGAAGGTGCGTTGAGCTGACATGTGGAACCTTCCATGGCTCTGTTGCTTTGCTTCAAGTCGACTCACTCTAGGCTCACTTTTGAAGTTCGGGAGTCGGATGCGAGGTGCGAAAGGGAAAAAGAGGGAAGGCACATGCGAGGAGGGCACGAAAGAGGAAAATAGAAGGAGAGAATAATGAAAAAGAAGAATATGGAAGCGGGGCACAAATATGCAACTGAAGAATGGCACGTTATGGTAGAAAGGAAAGAGGGCACACGACAGGAAGACCCGGAACTTAGCCAATTTGGAAGGCATCTACAAAGGGGCACGTGGAAGAATTACATGGTGCGGGGAGTGCATGGGAGGACTACAGCCTATGAAAAGTGTAAGATGAACAAGCCTACGGGCACACAACCTTAATTGTGAAGCATTAGAGCTAGAGTGAGAGTAAAATTCATCCAAATAGCTGGGAGAGTTATTTGGATAACAATTTGGTGACTTTTAGGGCCATCTTCCTGCTAGATGAAGAGATCAGTGGCCTTGAATTATCCATTGGGCATGGAGTCATGAATGATAGCCTAGTATTAATCTTGAACCTTGAATCTTTCCATGACTTCTTGTAATCCCCACGATCTTGGAGCTTTCACCATTGTCCACACTCTCAATTTTCATAATAAAATCTTGAAGATGATATTTCGTGAGTAGAAAATTGTGTTGACACGGGAATTCACTCGAAACATTATTAGAACTGGAGCTGATTTCCCAAGCGCTACCTCCAATGGATTGTGCATGAGAAAAAAACACCACAACACACTATGTACAAAAGAGAAAGATCATACATGCCCCAAGTGGAACATGTAGAGTGTGCACAAGCACTTCTTATGTTAAAAACAAACCTACCTACTCTACGCTAACTAGAAGCAAAGGGAACTCAAACAAATCCTGCAACTGGTAGGGAGAAGTAGCTTCCCTTTCTCAAAATAGGCAGCCATGTATATGATTTGGAGCTAAACATGGCTGTTATTATGAGTGAAAAAATGACAAGAGGCCGATCCTCCACCCAAATCATCAAGGTATCAACTGGAAACAAGACAAATACCTCTTTTAGTTTCTCTGCATTTGGATTGAAGAGGCATTAAAGCTGATCCTTGGTACTTTGAAACTCATCCTCATGCTTAGAAGTAAGCATGAATGGTGTTGTCTCCTCTCTTGGCTCTAGTGAAACCAAGTATCTGATTGGGCATGGTTTGATATGTGAATTTTTCCCATTTCTTTGAAATTCAAATCCAAAACAAGAGTATTCCTACGGGCCTTCTAGTAAAAGCGAAGCTATTGGCATCCGAATTTTTCTTTCTAGTGCTTCTCGCAAGAAGTTGATCCTCTACCTTGATGACTGGTATGCAATGTGTTTCATCAATGTTCCCTTCCTCCACACGAGAAGATTGTGGAAGATTAATATCCTCAACCTTGGTTCCAGAGGGTTGTTATGAAGTGTGGGCTACGTTGTCCTTGAATGCTCTCCTCCATGGTAGCAGACTCATGTGCTTGGAAGGTAGATGATGGAGGAGAAAATGATATGATATCCTTGGGCTCCTCTTCATCAAATAAATCCAGCAAGTCAGAAAGATAATCTTCCTCCTTATTTTCCTGTTGCATGTGTTCGACCTCCTCCATGGTGTCCTCCTAATCTGTAAATTTCTCACCATGGTTCCCCTCATATTCAAACATGAAGTCTAAAAGCTCAAACTCTTCTTCGACATTATAGTTTGAAGGGGATGAAGTGGGAGGAAGAATTTAAGGTTCTTCTATGGCCTGCTCTATACTTGAAACCTCTAGAACTATATGGTTCTCCTCCATAACCAAAACTCACTCCTCTTTTGGATTTAGAGTAGATGCTTCTTCCTCGCTTGTCTTTGTAGCTGAAGCTTCCACCAGTTGTGGCTTGACCTTAGCCTCCTCCATGGGCTTGACCATCAAGGGGATTTTATTAATCCCAAATCTAAGAGCCAATCTCACCAAGCTTCTAATCATTTCTTCTTTTCTTGGATCTTCTTCTTGCTTCTCCCCTTGACTAGATTCTTGAGTTTCTTCCTAACATGGGCTCGGGAAAGTAGGAGGAGTGGTGGGTGGGGTCTCAACAAATTTTGAGATTTTTGTGGTGGTGAGGGAAGTGTACTTTCTTGTTTATTTGGAGGGAATGATTGTTTAGAAGAGAAAAGGGTAGAGGAATTGAGATGAGATGGAAGATTAGAAGATGGAGAAGGGAAATCAACACTTGGGGCAGCAAGTGAGAAACTAGACTCATGACACTATTGTGATGATACTAATTGAGAAAGAGGAAAATAAAAGCTATGAGGTGGTGGATGTGTGCATGTATACTTTGCTTAATGCTAACTCAAATGAAGCAAGAACTACCACCTAAAATAGTTCTACAATTTAGCTAAAACAAAGCATAAACACCATCATGATAAGAATTAAACAAGGGTTAGATGCTAGCATTCATCAATAAAAACTTTGAAACTAACAATGCTAAATATCTAAACTCCTCTATTCTCTAACAAAAAATAAATGAATGGACCTAAGTAAGCTCCATGGCTATCAAAATAGTTGTCCTTAATGCTCCAAGAACCTACGAATGGGGGATAATCAAAGTTGGGCTACAAGACCCTTTTGACACCTCCCATATGACCCAAGCACTTTAAGAAAGAGGCTTAACTCTTCAAGATGATGAACTCTCAAAAGGGCAAGGTGCAAGCTCTTAGTCTCTTTGCTATATGCTTTGCATTTTCTCTCTTAGAAAGTTTAGGTGTAAGTAAAAAGGTAGGTGGAGGGCTCTTTATATAGCCCAAAGGATAAAGGATTCAACACATTCTCATGAATGTGGGATAAAGGTAAAACATGATTAGGAATGGATAAGGTTGCTTTATTAAAGGTAACCTTACTTTAGAAGGGTTTAATACATGTTTAGCAAGTCATGGGAGTTGGGGGTATTTTAATTAATCAAAGGTGATTAATTAATAGGTAGATGCAAGCTTATAGAAGCCAATTAGAGGAATATTAGTGTGATTTAGGATATTAGAAGGGGATTAAATCAATTAAATATTGATTTATTGGTTAAATGGAAGGGAAAGCTAATTAATTAATAATAATTAATTAGTCTAGGTAGAAGGGGTGATTTATTAACGGAAGGTCGTTAATTAGGGTATTTGTTGGATAGGCAACTTAATTAATTAGCTTAGTGTAATTAATTAATGATGATATGAGGGAAAATGGGTGCCTTTGACGATATTTTGTTGATTTGTGAGAAAGAGGATAATTAGCACAATTTAAGTATTTAAATTGCTTGGGCGTAATTATAGGTGTCTACATTTGCCCCTCTTTGGGGTGGCATAAGTGATGCCACTTCAAAGATAGTAGACAAAAGAGATTTTGAAGAGATGGAAGAAAAATTAGTAGGAGGGAGAGATGCCCCCTCGAGTGTCGATGGGGTGATAGAAGAACTCGATCGACGATCGAAAAAGGTGAGAAGTAGGCAGAAGAATGGGGACGAGGCAGGATGCCCCGAGGAGAGGGAGAATTAGGGGTGAAAGGGAAGTGGTGTAGAAGAAATATGGATGAGGGGAGAGAAGAGCTTAACCTCTAGCCGCTTATGTGTTTGGAACAAATTTGATGTCATCATATTGCCATAGGAACTACATCATTGGTCCTTATGAAAAATATAAGCATACGACAAAGGTAGAATGACATGAAAAGCCATACTACGAACAATTTTCCATTGCTGAAAGTACCAACTCCATGCAACATACAATAATGCAATGCAATACGAGAAGGAAACAAGCTCATATAACAGGGAAAACAAGTACGAACACACATATCTAACCCAACAACGGTCAAGACAGTTGTACAAATGTTTTGTTATCAGTGCTGAAGAGATCCACAAGTTCGTGATTGACGACAAGGGTTAAAAATGATGCCCCAAGCAAGGATACATGCAAGGGGAAATGAAAATGGACACGGGGTCCATGAAAAGCATTTGTGCGCAACGAAACAGCACCAGGCAACCAAAAGTGCCCCAGAGTACAGACGAAGCAAGCAACTAGCTTTTGTGAATGGTTGTGAATCCGGTGATCCGCGAGTCGTATTAATCGGGGAAGATGTGAGACAAACCAACAGGATATGGAGAAAATACCATGCGCAAGACACAAGTTTCAGCCATAAGAAGCAAGTTACCATTTTGTAGGGTGTTTTACTTTTTAGGAATTTTTTGAAAAATTTTGCCTTGTTTTTGGATTTTTTTGATATATATATAAATGTTTGTATTGTTTTGGCTTTCTGAACCATGATAAACAATAGAAGAAAGGAGAAGAAGAAAAAGAAGAGCCTAGGGGCAACAGAAAGTTCCCTAGGTGGAAGAAAAGAGAAACAAACGACAAATAATGTCCTTGTTTAGTGGAAAAAAATAAGAAAAAATAATTATTTAAAAATAATTATTTACGAGGGTGTGAAGAAGAATAAAAATCGCCAAGGAGCAATAAAATTGTCCGAGGGAGAAGAAAGGGGTATTGGACAAAAAATTCCCCAATACGGTGAAAAAGAAGAGAAAAATAATTATTTAATTAAAAATAATTATTCCACGGCGAATAGAGGAGAAAACGGTGAGCTAAACGGGTGTCACGACCATCGATCGATGAAAAACATGTTAATATACCCCCCTAGAGGGGGTAAAAAAAAACATCGCAATCAGTTCATTTTAACCGCTTAGTTTAGAAAACTTACCATGAGGCTCTGACACTCAGGAGAGATGGTGATCGCATGTGATTGTTTGAGGCATAAACACCATCATGATAAGAATTAAACAAGGGTTAGATGCTAGCATTCATCAATACAAACTTTGAAACTAACAATGCTAAATATCTAAACTCCTCTATTCTCTAACAACAAATAAATGAATGGACCTAAGTAAGCTCCATGGCTATCAAAATAGTTGTCCTTAATGCTCCAAGAACTCTGCGAATGGGGGCTAATCAAAGTTAGCTCAAGACCCTTTTGACACCTCCCATATGACCCAAGCACTTTAAGAAAGAGGCTTAACTCTTCAAGATGATGAAATCTCAAAAGGGCAAGGTGCAAGCTCTTAGTCTCTTTGCTATATGCTTTGCATTTACTCTCTTAGAAAGTTTAGGTGTAAGTAAAAAGGTAGGTGGAGGGCTCTTTATATAGCCCAAAGGATAAAGGATTCAACACATTCTCATGAATGTGGGATAAAGGTAAAACATGATTAGGAATGGATAAGGTTGCTTTATTAAAGGTAACCTTACTTTAGAAGGGTTTAATACATGTTTAGCAAGTCATGGGAGTTGGGGGTATTTTAATTAATCAAAGGTGATTAATTAATAGGTAGGTGTAAGCTTATAGAAGCCAATTAGAGGAATATTAGTGTGATTTAGGCTATTAGAAGGGGATTAAATCAATTAAATATTGATTTATTGGTTAAATGGAAGGGAAAGCTAATTAATTAATAATAATTAATTAGTCTAGGTAGAAGGGGTGATTTATTAACGGAAGGTCGTTAATTAGGGTATTTGTTGGATATGAAACTTAAGTAATTAGCTTAGTGTAATTAATTAATGATGATATGAGGGAAATGGGTGCCTTTGACGATATGTTGTTGATTTGCGAGAAAGGGGATAATTAGCACAATTTAAGTATTTAAATTGCTTGGGTGTAATTATAGGTGTCTACAGTGGAATTACCCATTGACAAGGTTGTCTAAAGACCGAGCTCATAGGCATCTATTTCCTCGGTCCACCATGCAAGTTGAGGGTGTTTTAACCATATAGTCAAGCTTCTCCTACAGGCTATAATTTCTTGGAAAAGGGCCTTCCCATGGACCAGGTGCCCTGCAACCAATTTTGAAAGCTTTCATTTGTGTTGTAGCCCTTGATTGAACCATGCTAGCCTCCATCCTTTGAATCTTCCCCACCGATCAACATTATCCATTCAACTTTTTTGTCATATACACACCCTTGCTCTAGATAAGCTCCATATTTTGGTGGATGACAAAAATTATCTGCACCTTTCTCATATGGGTAGGCATAATGGTTCTGAATCTGATCATAATGCTGATTTGGAGAATCTAAGAAATACATTGCGGGTGGACTACACCTTGTTGTTCTTTGTAAATGTGAATTCCAAGATGGGAATGAAGTCATGATTGCATGACTTCATGAATGATAGAAGATGAAAGATGTGGAAAGAAGAATGGGGGGAAATGGATGGAAAGAAAGTATGTAACTCAGAGAATGGGTTGTTGACCAAATGGAGTTGCCAGATGTGATTTGCATGTGCCTCCAAAGGCTAAATCTCACTAAGAACACATCAACTTGATGAAATGAAGTGGTAAGGTGCTTCAAAATTGTCCCACCGGCATGGAAAAAACTGTTGATGCTTTGTTGTACAAAGTGGCTTAAAATTTGTTGTTTGATAATGAGACACCTTGGAAAGATATGAGAATATAAATCTAGCCTCCCACCATGCTTGCTAAAATTGTTGATGTGAAATTACAAACACCCCGAATGGTCTTATTTTGGATGGGGCATCTAGTGTAATCTACATAACATTGGACCATCTCTCAAGTTGTGGGACTTGCGGGCTTGAGATGGTCCTGTTATCAACGAATAAAAACACCACTATTGTTTATACAAGCGCGTATACTTGAAATCATGGTGTGATTGGATAACATGGGTACTATCTCCAAGTTGTGGGACTTGCTACTTGAGATAGACCTCCAGAGAAAGCTGGTTCTTTCTCCTAAACTACTTGCCACAATCTACTCTAATGCAGGGGAAACTAACTATTCTAATCTTAATTTCCAAGGGACTAGGGAGAGAGAATGCATAAAATGAAATCCTACACTACAGTGGTGATACACCAAAAAAGGAGGGTGTGAAAGTAGTTTTCTAATGTGTGAGATACAGAAGCAAAGTGCACACTAGAAGGGGTGATGACAGTTCTCCATAATCTAGAAAAATGCATTTACAACAATATTTCAAACATACATAATGATAATGGATCCCTGCAAGAACATAATAATAGACACAATATTCTTGTAATCAAGGTTAAAGGGGCAAGAAGAATGCAAGAAAACACAACAGGGGAAGATACATCCACAAACTTATATTTTATTGCTTCCTGATATGCACAGTTCAATCGGTTACAAGATAAGGGCCTGGATCACCATGCAAGGAGTCCACAATAAGGGCTGCAACACATTGGCTTCACAAAGAAATTTTGGCAGAGCTTTGCTACAAAACTACCCCCCCTTTACAATGAGCCCAACACTCCAATTTATAGAAAAATTGAGAAGAGAGAGAAGGAAAAATGGAAATCCCAAAATCTGTCCTTCAACCACTTGTAAGAGGCATTAAATGGAGTAAAATGATTTTATATTACTTGAAAAATTCTCCCCATACTGTCCCAGGTGCTGCAGCAGAGAAAGAATGGTGACCATGCCTCTTAATTGCACTCCCAACTACCAAATAAAACACTGTTATGAACCCGGACACGTTTTATGAAAAATCTCCACTTATTTCTCATCAAATATGAAATTTATTGATTTTTTTATGTCAGGATCAGAGCCACGATTCCAACGGTACCAATTTTGTGTGATTTCATTGAGAAATGCAAAAGTTATGGCCTTCTGAGTGCGGGCAGCTATTTTGGGTCTGGCAGGCGTTTTCTGTCATTTGACGGGAATGAGCATTAACTGACTGGAGCCAAATATGTTTTTTTGGCGTAGAGGACATTGTGCTCATTCCAAAAATTCCAATTTTGTGAAAATCAGAGCTCGGAGTCAAAAGTTATGGCCGTTTGAAGTTCACGGGTCAAACGTTGACTTTTCTTCTTTGCTGCAGCTATTTCGGCAAATCGGCCGATTCGCGTCCCGCGTGTACTTTTGTCCCAGCTGTCCCGGATGAATTCTCCCACATCGGCTGATTCAGGCTTCCTTGTCCCCTTTTTCATCTTTTTCACCTTTGCGTGTCCGCGCGTACTTTTGTCCCAGTTGTCTCGGATGAAAATCTCCGCCCGCCCATGCAATAGACCGTCTTGCAGAAAATCGGTCGATTCGCGTCGCACGTACTTTTGTCCCGGCTGTCCCAAACCACGTGAAACAAAAAACTTGATGATTTTTATTGCCTACGGCCATTTCACCTTTTCGCATCCCGCGTCCCGACGTCCCAACTATCCGCTGAATTGCACTGGGACAAAAATGTCTGACTTAGCCGATTTTCTTCCCTCTTTGGTCCCAAACTTGGTACGACGAACCTCGGTATGACCCGCACTAGTACGATCTCGCACCCTTCAGACCGAAATGCTTTAAAATAATCCTGCAACCTTATTTTTGCATTTTTTCCATTTTTCTAACTCGTTGGGATTTTTTCTTGGATGGGAGAGTTAGAGAGAAGCCGAAGGGGCCCCAAAAACATGATTTCGGGCCTTGAATCAATCTACTTGCTTGGGACTGAAGAATTTGATGCATGTTATCAAAATTACCTTGAGGGGTGAATTTTCGATAATAGGTCCTCTCGGAGAAATCCATATTCTTCTTCCTAAACAACCTACCAAAAACTACTCTAATGCAAGAAAACTATCTAATCCTAATCTAACCTTCAAGGGATCTGTAATGCCCCATGGGCATCGGCCTCCACTGCCACCTTGGCCTCCTCCCAACCACCCAACTGCAGGCTGTAATGACCACCGTGTTTTTTTTTCTATCCTTGCGTGAGGGAGACGGGAGTGGGTGGAGTCCCGTTTTTCTTCGCCATGATCTCTTCTTGATTCTCTTTCAATGCATGTAGTTGGAGTGTTGGGCGCATTTTTTCTTGGGTTGCGTGTGGAGTGGGTGAGAGGCCAGCAAAACCTGTTCTATCCAGGCGTTTTCCATCCTGGTTCCACCTTGGGCGTCTTTCTGTCCTGGTTCCTCCCTGCGCGCGCGTTTTTGTAGACGGAGCTTCAAGCTAGTGAAGCAGACGTGTTGCCTCCTTTCTCTTGGGTGCTGCGAGGTGTGTGCTGGTCGGAGAGCCTCAGCAACGGCCTGCAATAGGTTTTAGCCAGGTGGCAGGAGTGTTACAGGTGGGTTGAAGCTTTTGAGCGTTTCCAACAGGTAGGTTGTCCAACTCTGTTGTTTTCTGTTCTGTATCGAATGCATCCTCTGCTTCGGGATCCTCCTTCAAGACATTTCTATCAAAATCGACTATGTGACAGTGAGAGTGTTACCAGGAGACCTGATGAGATTTATTGCAAAGATTCTCTATTGAAACCTTTCTGTTTGTTTCACGATGTAACCCATGGAAGAGGATCTCATTGAGGTGGATCTGTTCCATTTCAGTGTATTCATGAAGCACAATTTGCTTTGCAAGTATGAACTTGTCAGGAGATCTATGCAATGTTGGAGAAAATGTCTTGGGAGAGCTCTGGTCCCAATGCAGGATTCAAAACATTCTCTGTTAGAGTCCGGAGAAGATTACCTGATTTCTTACACTCTGTCAATCTCAGGCATGTCAAGTTGGGCTACCATTATTTGATTAGAAATGCTCTGTATTTCTTTGTTGTCCCTCTTCTGCTGGTGTTATTCAGTGCAGAGGTTGAAACATTGGGGAGAAATAATTTATGGAGTTTTGGGAGAAGCCCACCTTTTATGTTGTGAGCTTGCTCTCTCTCGTATCCGGCCTAGTTGGATACATTTTAGAACCGGTTTGGAGTTTAATGTCTTTGTTGGAAGTGCACTTATTGATTTATATGCAAAATGTGGAAATTTGGGTGATGCACACCAGGTGTTTGAACAATGCTTGAACGAGATGCAGTGTTGTGGACTACCATGATGGGAGTATATGCGCAAAATCAATTTGCCGAGGAAACCTTGAAACTGTTTTGTAAAATGCAGTTCGAAAATATGAAGCAAGATGGCATTGTTCTAGTGACCGCTTTGATTGCCTGTGGAAGCTTGGCATCTTTGATACATGGTAAAATGGTCCATACCCAAGTTATCAGGGCTGGATTTCATACAAATTCCATTGTTGGGAATGCAGTCGTAGATATGTAAGCCAAATGTGGAGTCATGGGAAATGCTCATCAATGTTTGTGAGAATGTCCGAAAATAATGTTGTATCATGGACTGTCATGATTGTGGGATACGTTCAGAATGGTTATGGCGAGGAAGCTCTGAAACTATTCCAGAAATTGCTATGGAAAATGTTAAACCGAATCACTTTTTTTTAAGTGTCCTGTCTGCATGCAGCCATGCAGGACTAGTGGCTGAGGGATGCCATTATTTCGAGGTAATGAGAAGAGAACACATCAGCCTGGTAACAACTAACCACTATGCTTGTATGATTGACCTTCTGGGTCATGCGAGACGAATATGTGAAGTTGAAGGAAGTGAAATCTGTGTTAATGACTCTAATTACTGAAAATACTGATATAGATGAAGTGATTGAAACTGTGAAACAACGCCACAAAGAGTCAAAAATTTCCTGACATTGAAATTGTGCGTCTCTTACGGGATGCGCTTATGGATGTTGTCCAGTGGTCTAGCAAAACCAAAAACAAATGCAAATTCGCACGCTGCGATAGATTCTTCTACGAAAATATCTCCTCCACCTTGTGTAGATCACTTGTGTTTGTGGTAGCACGCATAGGGAATGTGAGTTGGTTGTCGAATCCCACAAGAAGTAAAAGCTCAAGGAAAGTAGTAGTTGAGCACAAGTGCATGGAGTCACTTCAAATACAACAATGCTCATGAACTGTTTGACAAAAATCCTCTTCGATTGCATGGTCTCACGGACCGTGAATGTGGACCGCTTAGAACTAGTGCACCCAGATTCCAGTACCTACAGTTCTTATGCTTTGACCGTGCAAGTGGAGTCATGCGACTTTGTTGAAGATGGAGAAAAAGGCAAGATATTTCTACACTTTTCTCTTTGTTATTTTATTTAAAAGTATTGTGAAATCGAACCACTTTACCTTGCATTGATTTGTCGGTTGTATGTCGTGATGGGAGATTTCCCCTTTCTTCTTGTTTCTCCTTATTTTAACTTTTATCATTGTGATGTATGTTGGTCGAAAGGATGCGTGTGTTTTCTCCTCTGGGTGTTATGTTTCTCTTGCTCGAGTGATAGACCTTTGTCTGTCGGTTTATGTATTTATTCTTCTCTGTGTTTGAGTTGCAAGTTATTATGTTGATCAAACTAGTATTTTCGATATCATGGAAGTAAGTTTACGATAACTTTGAAGCTCCTCCCTAGCACCCAAGTTGTCTTTTGACGCTTTTTGTTAGCCCCTTCGCAAGTCCCTTTGATAACCCTTTTGGCATCGAGAAAGGAAGGTCGTAGGATTAGTGTGATCAATGCTTGGGCTAGCCAGCTTAGAGTTTTGGTATTAAAACTTGTAGAATGAAAAGGTTTGTGTGCAATGTGTTTTCCGTCTCGCGGGTGTAGACTCTTATATTATCTTTCATCTTGTTTCTTGGCTTTTAAGGCCATCCTCAGGAAGTACCTTGACCATCCCTGGCAACTTGAACCATAACTAGCCTTTCGGATCAACTAAGCTCGAGGTTTCTTTGTGCGAATCCAGTACCTCGTTGACACTGGAATAGTTTTGGTCTAATCCCCCTCTCAGAATTGTTGTTGATGGCACTCTTCTAGTTTTCCTAAATTGCATTATTTCTCCTTTGTAGTGTTAACGCTATTAATTAATATCGGTCGGTCTTTATGCACGTAATTACCTTGATATTTTGTGAGGGAAATTTCCTTAAATGTGATTAATCTTCTTCAAAAAAAAAAAAACTCATCTTTCATTTGATAGTCTTATGGATTCATAGCGAAAGGTTTTGTTTTGATAATGTCACTTAGAAATTATGTTTGTATCCATGTGTGACGGTTGACTGTGTTTCCAAGGTTTTCCTTAAAATATTGTTGTTTTGGGAAATAGGTAATTTAGTTTAAACTAACCAAACATTAGAATTGTTGTAGAGGTTTGCAAATCTTTAGTGTTATAAAATTTTTGATGACATTATTGTATACTCTGGTGTGAGGGAACTCCTTCTTCTCTCGCATGTTTGCTTAATTGTTTTCGGTTTGAAGCAATTATACATGTAAGACTTTGACCCTTCTTGTTCTTTTAGAAATATATTAATTTAGTCTATGCGTTTGGTACCTTTGATAAATTTCTAGATGGTTGGTGTATATATCAAATCTTAATCTTGTAATTATTGTTTAATTACTTACTTGATGGGAATTCTGTTTTTGCTAGATTGTTTATTTCTCCTTATAGGGCCAAGAGCCATTCTCATACAATTGCTATACTTTCGTTGCTTTTACTCCTAGCTGAAGTACAAGGTCTCCTCCTTCTTTGATTGGCATGATAGAGAATTTATTATAACTTGATGTGTTGATAGTGTTTAGAGGTTTGACCCAATTCTTGTAATAAAGTGCTTCCTTTTCGTGGTATTGTTAGATAATAGTTATGGTGGTTTTGTGTAGCCTTATCTTGCTCAGTTCTCGTGAACTGACTCTTGTAGAAAATTTGCTGCAGATGGATTTTGTGTGTAGATGAGGGATAGATTTGTAGACTTTTGTCATCAACCTCGATTGAGAAGATCCTTTACTCGAAACCTTTTTATGTTGTTCAACTTTTGTTAACGTCCAGTGGAAAGTTTAAAAGAGGATTGATGTCTTAGTATAAAGTATTGTGGACCTTGTCATCGAACTTTGGAAACCTTGTATTGTTTGACCATCATTGAAATTATAAGAAAATTTGGTTATTGTTGTTGAGTGACTTTGTTGGAGTATCAATATTTTAATAATTGATGTAATCTCATTTGGTTCTTGTAAATGAAGTGTTGCTACAACCTTGCCTTGAGAATAAATTTTGAGTTAAACCTTGATATGACTTAGTAATAAAGTGTCATAAGTAAACAAACATGGGATTGTTTAATACTTCGGAAGTTAAATTAAAAGTTTTATTCAAATAAAGTAACGTAGGGGTCACCAACTTGAGAGCAAGAAATTCTTTATGTAATCAAGGGCGGGACTATCATTGCAAGTAACACTATATAACTTGATACTCCTAGCTACACTAATGAACACTATCCCTTTCATGGTGGAATTCTTAAACGAACTTAAGGAAATATATGGTTAGTTACGGAAGATAATAAGATTTAATAAACAGGAGAAAACCATTTTGAAACCACACAATCTATCTCTCACCATTTGGAAAGTAAATTCTTTTACTCCTAGTTAATACTTTTAGCGAAGCCTAAGTAAAGTTGTTAATTTCAGTTAAGAGCCCTAGCTTCAATTTAATACCTGGCAATAACTAATGAGGTCCTAAAAAAATGTTTCATCTCGACCTTCTCCCTCTAACCTTTTTCAAGGCACCTTATATCTCTTCTCTTAAGTGTGTTGAACTTAAAACCATGTTGTCTTGTGGGAAAAAATGAATCTTAGTAGCGTTAGTGGTGAGCAAATGGCCTTGTGGAATTTAAATATCACTTTTTCTTGATAAACGAATTAAGAAAATAAATGTTATGATAGAGAAGATTTAAAGATAATTACTCGTATCAAAAGAATAAAATTAACTTGGTAAGATGAATTGTATGAATCATATCTTGAGCCTCCTTGAAAATGTAAGCTAGGAATTAAGAAGTCCTTTTAAAATAAATAACCCTCAAGAATATCTCATCGTGGTTGGCCCTAACTGTAAGTGTGTTCGGTGAATGGACCTCTATGTTGTCTTGTCAAAAAGAAAAGTAAATTGTCCTTGATAGGTGTGAACGTTTCCATGCTGCCTTTATGGCCATCCTTGTATCAAGTTGTTCACAGTGTTAGTTGTATCCTTGGTGACGACATGTTGCGTCATGTTATGTGTCAAGCAAGTCAAAAAAAAAAAAGTTATCCTGTATTTCACTGTGTTGTTCGTGTGTGGATTTTTGGGTTGTTACACTTGGTATTAGAGCGTAGGTTCATGCTCTCGAACCTATGGGCCGGATTGGTGTTGTACGATGATGATACATGGTGGTGGTGGTGTTACATGATGATACTGCATGATGATGGTGATGTTGCATGATGGTGGTAGATATTGGAAGAGTAATGTGCTTTAACGTGATGTGATTATTGTCGTAATTGTGATATTGTGAACGCACGTGATGTGTATGTCACCTTGTGCGTGTTTGTGATCATGTTGATATGTTGGGGATGGGAGTATTCTCTCTCCTTCTTATGGATTCTATGAAGAGTTCACGTGTGAATTACTGTTTGTGGTGTGTGAAAAGAATTATAAAGTGGATGACATAGTGTTAGAGCATTGTGGCATATTGTGATATGTGGGTGTATCAATGTGTTGTATGACTAGATTGATGTTAAAAGAAATGAGTTGTATCATGATGTTTTTACCATGTTTTGAAGAAATGTGTGTACCACCTTGTTATGTAGCAATGGATGTTATGTTGAGATGTACTATGTTCATCGTATGTATGACTGTGCAAATATGTAATGCTTCATGTTGTGATTTTGGGTCATATGGTGAGTGTATGAACCCTATCGTATGGTGCTTGCACTTTGGGTGCAGAATGTGGTAAAGTGATGTGTTACACTCAGTGAATGTATGATCGTGATCTACCCTGTATATGTACCATATGTAAGACGTTATGGTAGTTATGTGTGTGCCACCGTTATGTTAGTGATGTTGTTGTATGTTATGTTGTGAACCTTATGCTAACCGATCCTGAGGGAAATCGGTAGAAGTGTATGTTGAGAGTGAGGAATGGTGTACCATGGGTCAATAACTCGAGCCAAAACTCGGTTTAGTAGATAACATGTGAATCTTTCCTCTCTCCCTATGTGGTTGTATGTATGCAACCTAAGTGCAACTATGACTATGTTTAGCCTTGTCGAAGTGGTGGCGGGATGATTCAGATGGAGGTGATGACAGTTGTACTATTGATGTTTTATTTTGCGAGCTAAGGCTTGATGTTCCGAGTGCTAGCAACTCGTTGAGTACCCCTTGGTGGCAAGATAAGGCCACACAGTTATCGTAATGTGACATTATTATAAGTTGATTTTATTCGTAAATTGAGCTTTTTACTTTATTTTGTAAGGACCAGCAGCTTTTCTTGATTGCCATGCTTTACAATTTTGGGCATTTCCTTGGTTTGTGGCACTAACATGGGGATTTTGATACTAACTATGGCTATTTGGCCATTTATTTTGCTTGATTTGGGGTCTTCTTTTAAATTTGGAATTTTTACCGCCTTGCCCAAGGCTTGTACTTTGCCACTTGGCACTTTGATTGGATTGTTGTGTTGGTTCTATTGTCGTGATGTGTGGAATAGGGTCATGGGATGTACCATGAAATGGTTGGACCTATGGACCCGCTTCATTGTATGGGGGTACGCCCCAAGGAGTTACAGATAACTAGTGGGTTGTTGAACCACGCGTTATTATGTCACTTGGGTTAGGAGTGTTCGAAATCTATGTGTCTTGGACCATAAGGTCAACCAGCCTCCTTGAGGGAGGCATAAGAGTTTGAGGGAGGCATAAGAGACTTGAGGGAGGCATAAGAGTTTGAGGGAGGCATAAGAGTTTGAGGGAGGCATAAGAGACTTGAGGGAGGCATAAGAGTTTGAGGGAGGCTTATGATATTTGTCTATATGTTTGATGTTTCAGGATATATGTTGAGTTATGGTGATGTTTGGTAGTGGTCTTTTGATGTATGTGTTACTCATGTCAGATGGATATGTGTTGTGATGTTGTGGTTATGGCATTGATGCCCTTGTGGACCCTATGTACATGTAGTTTTTATGAGTCATGGAAAAACCTCATACGTGGAATTGAGGAAATGTCTGGTGGATTGTAGTACTCTTTTGTTTGAGTATTTTGTATGTCAGTCATTGATGTGTGACGAGTACTATGTTATGTGGCTGTGCCTATTCCATTCCGTATTTGAGTAACCTTTTGTGGTGTAATACAATCTTGAAGTATTTACTTGTGTGTTTGTGAATCTGTAGGGTCTTGTGAACCTGATAGGGTGTTGTGTTAGCAGTTCATGTTGGGCACCCACAATAAGGAATAAACCAAAACGCTTCAATGATGAAATTTTAAAAGAAATTAAACTAAGAATAATGATAATGGAAAGAGACTAATGAAATGATGAACAAGAAGGAACTGCCAATCTTCACAGAACATTGAAAGTTAAAATTTCTACCAAATGTTCCTAAGGCTACTTTGTGACCGTGCTTTAATCAACTAAAATTTTAAACCATAGGGTGTGTATGCTTCTTTATCTATTCCTTGTTGCGCCCCTTTTCTTTTCCGCTGTGTTATGTTGCATCGAGGACGATGCTTTCTTAAGGGGAGGAGAATGTAATGCCCCGTGGGCATCGGCCTCCACTGCCACCTTGGCCTCCTCCCAACCACCCGACCTGCGAGGTTGTAATGACCGCCGCGTTTTTCTGTCCTTGCGTGAGGGAGACGGGAGTGGGTGGAGTCCCATTTTTCTTCGCCATGATCTCTTCTTGATTCTCTTTCAATGCGTGTAGGTGGAGTGATGGGCACATTTTTTCTTGGGCTGTGTGTGGAGTGGGTGAGAGGCCAGTAAAACATGTTCCGTCTAGGATTTTTCCATCCTGGTTCCACCTTGGGCATCTCTTTACATCCCTGGTTCCTCCTTGCGCGCGCGTTTTTGTAGACGGAGCTTCAAGCTAGTGAAGCAGACGTGTTGCCTCCTTTCTCTTGGGTGCTGTGAGGTGTGTGCTGGTCGGAGAGCCTCAGCAATGGCCTGCAACAGGTTTTAGCTAGGCGGCAGGAGTGTTACAGGTGGGTTGAAGCTTTTGAGCGTTTCCAAGCCAAGGCGGAGTTGTCCAACTCTGTTGTTTTCTGTTTTGTATTGAATGCATCCTCCGCGGGATCCTCCTTCAAGACATTTATGTCAAAATCAACTATGTGACAAAGTGAGAGTGTTACCAGGAGACTGATGAGATTTATTACAAAGATTCTCTATTGAAACCTTTCTGTTTGTTTCACAATGCAACCCATGGAAGAGGATCTCATTGAGGCGGATCTGTTCCATTTCAGTGTATTCATGAAGCACAATTTGCTTTGCAAGTATGAACTTGTCAGGAGATCTATGCAATGTTGGAGAAAATGTCTTGGGAGAGCTCTGGTCCCAATGCAGGATTCAAAACATTCTCTGTTAGAGTCTAGAGAAGATTACCTGATTTCTTACACTCTGTCAATCTCAGGCATGTCAAGTTGGGCTACCATTATTTGATTAGAAATGCTCTGTATTTCTTTTTTGTCCCTCTTCTGCTGGTGTTATTCAGTGCAGAGGTTGGAACGTTGAGGAGAAATAATTTATGGAGTTTTGGGAGAAGCCCACCTTTGATGTTGTGAGCTTGCTCTCTGTATCTGGCCTGGTTGGATACATTTTTAGAACCGGTTTGGAGTCTAATGTCTTTGTTGGAAGTGCACTTATTGATTTATATGCAAAATGTGGAAATTTGGGTGATGCACGCCAGGTGTTTGAACAAATGCCTGAACGAGATGCAGTCTTGTGGACTACCATGATGGGAGTATATGCGCAAAATCAGTTTGCCGAGGAAACCTTGAAACTGTTTTGTAAAATGCAGTTCGAAAATATGAAGCAAGATGGCATTGTTCTAGTGACCGCTTTGATTGCCTGTGGAAGCTTGGCATCTTTGATACATGGTAAAATGGTCCATGCCCAAGTTATCAGGGCTGGATTTCATACAAATTCCATTGTTGGGAATGCAGTCGTAGATATGTACGCCAAATGTGGAGTCATGGGAAATGCTCATCAATGTTTGACAGAATGTCTGAAAAGGATGTTGTATCATGGACTGCCATGATTGTGGGATACGTTCAGAATGGTTATGGCGAGGAAGCTCTGAAACTATTCCAGAAATTGCTATGGACAAATGTTAAACCGAATCACTTTTTTTTAAGCGTCCTGCTCGCATGCGACCATGCGCAGACTAGTGGCTGAGGGATGCCATTATTTCGAGGTAATGAGAAGAGAAAACATCATCCTGGTAACAAATAACCACTATGCTTGTATGATTGACCTTTTGGGTCATGCGGGACGAATATGTGAAGTTGAAGGAAGTGAAAGTTGTGTTAATGACTCTGATTACTTAAAATACTGATATAGATGAAGTGATTGAAACTGTGAAACAACGCCACAAAGAGTCAAAAATTTCCTGACATTGAAATTGTGCGTCTCTTACGGGATGCGCTTATGGATGTTGTCCAGTGGTCTGGCAAGAACCAACAAAAAAATGCAAATTCGGCACTGCGATAGGTTCTTCTCTGAAAATATCTCCTCCAGCCTTGTGTAGATCACTTGTGTTTGTGGTAGCACGCATAGGGTATGTGAGTTGGTTGTCGAATCCCACAAGAAGTAAAAGCTCAAGGAAAGCAGTAGTTGAGCACAAGTGCATGGAGTCACTTGAATACAACAATGCTCATGAACTGTTTGACAAAAATCCTCTTCGATTGCATGGTCTCATGGACCGTGAATGTGGACCGCTTAGAACTGGTGCACCCAGATTCCAGTACCTACAGTTCTTATGCTGACCCGTGCGGAGTCTATACGACCTGTTGAAGCTGAAGAAACAGGCAAGATATTTCTACACTTTTCTACTGTTATTTTATTTAAAAGTATTGTCAAATCCAACCACTTTACCTTGCATTGATTTGTCAGTTGGATGTCATGATGGGAGATTTCCCCTTTCTTCTTGTTTCTCCTTGTTTTAGATTTTATCGTTGACAGTATGTTGGTCGAAAGTATGCGTGTGTTTTATCCTCTGGGTGTTATGTTTCTCTTGCTCGAGTGATAGACCTTAAATGCTGCTTCGGTTTATGTATTTATTCTTCTCTGTGTTTGAGTTGCAAGTTATTATGTTGATCAAACTAGTATTTTCGATATCATGGAAGTAAGTTTACGATAACTTTGAAGCTCCTCCCTAGCACCCAAGTTGTCTTTTGACGCTTTTTGTTATCCCCTTCGCAAGTCCCTTTGATAACCCTTTTGGCATCGAGAAAGGAAGGTCATAGGATTAGTGTGATCAATGCTTGGGCTAGCCTTGACTTAGAGTTTTGGTATTAAAACTTGTAGAATAAAAAGGTTTATGTGTAATGTGTTTTTGTCTCGCGGGTGTAGACTCTTATATTATCTTTCATCTTGTTTCTTATCTTTTGAGGCCATCCTCGGGAAGTACCTTGACCATCCCTAGCAACTTGAACCATAACTAGCCTTTCGGATCAACTAAGCTCGAGGTTTCTTTGTGCGAATCCAGTACCTCGTTGACACTGGAATAGTTTTGGTCTAATCCCCCTCTCGGAATTGTTGTTGATGGCACTCTTCTAGTTTTCCTAAATTGCATTATTTCTCCTTTGTAGTGTTAACGCTATTAATTAATATCGGTCGGTCTTTATGCATGTAATTACCTTGATATTTTGTGAGGGAAATTTCCTTAAATGTGATTAATCTTCTTCTTAAAAAAAAACTCATCTTTCATTTGATAGTCTTATGGATTCATAGCGAAAGGTTTTGTTTTGATAATGTCACTTAGAAATTATGTTTGTATCCATGTGTGATGGTTGACTGTGTTTCCAAGGTTTGCCTTAAAATATTGTTGTTTTGGGAAATAGGTAATTTAGTTTAAACTAACCAAACATTAGAATTGTTGTAGAGGTTTGCAAATCTTTAGTGTTATAAAATTTGTTGATGACATTATTGTATACTCTGGTGTGACGGAACTCCCTTCTTCTCTCGCGTGTTTGCTACTAGCCTGTAAGACTTTGACCCTTCTTGGATGATTGGAAAATCTTTGTAGTTAATGGTCAAAACTAATATACTTTGCTTTCACCTCGAAACTTATGTTGTGTGTATACCTTAATTGTTTTCCGGTTTGAAACTCAATTATACATGGCCTTTTGTGTTAATTTCTGAAACCCGTGGTTCCCCTTTCTTGGGCCGATCAACTCTTGTTCTTTTAGAAATATATTAATTTAGGCTATGCGTTTGGTACCTTTGATAAATTTCTATATGGTTGGTGTATATATGAAATCTTAATCTTGTAATTATTGTTTAATTACTTACTTGATGGGAATTTTGTTTTTGCTAGATTGTTTATTTCTCCTTATAGGGCCAAGAGCCATTCTCATACAATTTCTATACTTTCGTTGCTTTTACTCCTAGCTGAAGTACAAGGTCTCCTCCTTCTTTGATTGGCATGATAGAGAATTTATTATAACTTGATGTGTTGATAGTGTTTAGAGGTTTGACCCAATTCTTGTAATAAAGTGCTTCCTTTTCGTGGTATTGTTAGATAATAGTTATGGTGGTTTTGTGTAGCCTTATCTTGCTTAGTTCTCGTGAACTGACTCTTGTAGAAAATTTGCTGCAGATGGATTTTGCATGTAGATGAGGGATAGATTTGTAGAATTTTTTCATCAACCCCGGATTGAGAAGATCCTTTACTCGAAACCTTTTTATGTTGTTCAACTTTTGTTAACGTCCAGTGGAAAGTTTAAAAGAGGATTAATGTCTTAGTATAAATTATTGTGGACCTTGTCATCTGAACTTTGGAAACCTTGTATTGTTTGACCATCATTGAAATTATAAGAAAATTTGGTTATTGTTGTTGAGTGACTTTGTTGGAGTATCAGTATTTTAAGAATTGATGTAATCTCGTTTGGTTCTTGTAAATGAGTGTTGCTACAACCTTGCCTTGAGAATAAATTTTGAGTTAAACCTTGATATGACTTAGTAATAAAGTGTCATAAGTAAACAAACATGGGATTGTTTAATACTTCAGGAAGTTAAATTAAAAGTTGTATTCAAATAAAGTAACATAGGGGTCACCAACTTGAGAGCAAGAAATTCTTTAAGTAGTCGAGGGCGGGACTATCATTGCAAGTAACATTATATAACTTGATACCCTAGCTACACTAATGAACACTATCCCTTTCATGGTATGGTGGAATTCTTAAACGAACTTAAAGGAAATCTATGGTTAGTTCGGAAGATAATAAGATTTAATAAACAGGAGAAAACCATTTTGAAACCACACAATCTATCTCTCGGCCATTTGGAAAGTAAATTCTTTTACTCCTAGGTAATACTTTTAGCGAAGCCTAAGCAAAGTTGTTAATTCTCAGTTAAGAGCCCTAGCTTCAATTTAATCTTGGCAATAACTAATGAGGTCCTAAAAAAATGTTTCATCTCGACCTTCTCCCTCTAACCCTTTTTCAAGGCACCTTATATCTCTTCTCTTAAGTGTGTTGAACTTAAAACCATGTTGTCTTGTGGGCAAAAACAAATCTTAGTAGTGTTAGTGGTGAGCAGATGGCCTTGTGGAATTTAAATATCCCTTTTTATTGATAAACAAATTAAGAAAATAAATGTCATTATAGAGAAGATTTAAAGATAATTACTCAGTGTCAAAAGAATAAACTTAACTTGGTAAGATGAATTGTATGAATCATATCTTGAGCCTCCTTGAAAACGTAAGCTAAGAATTGCAAGATGTCCTTTTAAAATAAATAACCCTCAAGAATATCTCATTGTGGTTGGCCCTAACTGTAAGTGTGTTCTGTGATTGGACTTCTATGTTGTCTTGTCAAAAAGAAAAGTAAATTGTCCTTGATAGGTGTGAACGTTTCCGTGCTGCCTTTATGGCCATCCTTGTATCAAGTTGTTCACAGTGTTAGTTGTATCCTTGGTGACGACATGTTGTGTCATGTTATGTGTCAAGCAAAAAAAAAAAAGTTATCCTGTATTTCACTGTGTTGTTCGTGTGTGGATTTTTGGGTGTTTTACGGGATCGGGAGAGAGAGAAATGCATGAAAAAAAAGCCTACACTAAAGCGGCGATACACCATAAAAGGAAGTTGCTGATTATAAATTTAACTTCCTGAAATGAAGAGAGGTGAGCAATGGAGAGGGTGGAAAAAATGCACCACAGAACAAAGATAAATTTCACATAGAACGCTACTTCAACCCATTAAACATAGCTCCTAAAACCTGCAATAGACATCAAGAGATATGCACAATATACCCTGTAATGATGAGAGGCAAGAAGAGACAATAAAATAATTAAAGGATGGACAAAATACATAAAAAAATATTTTATTGCTCCATGAATTCACACAGTACATCATCAGTGGGAAAGAGGAAAGAAAATTCCATTACAAAGCAAAGAGAGGAGGCTTAAGCTCCACATTCAACCCTAGTAGGGAAGAAAGCAAGAGGGTCGGGAGAAAAATGACCAACCCTTAGAAAAATGCCCCTCCTTACAATATATAGGACAAACGAAAGAGGAGGAAAGAGAATTTGAAATCCTCCCTCAAGTTCCCAAGAAACGCATTGAATTCACCTACAATAATGATGGGTTCTACTGCAAAACCCATGCCTCCATGTGTTATTTCTTGTTGGGAAAGAAAGGAAGCCCATACTTCATTATGATGGTAGGTGAGAAGCCTAATAGCCTTAAAATATCTAGTCTTAGTTGAGTAGCAGATGTCGAGAGGGTAAGTGCAGCAAGATGGTAGAAAATTAAGTGGACATAAAAACCTAAAATTTAGGTACCATGATCACGGTTTATAGACCGCGCTCGCGTAATTTTTTTATAGGTTTGGTGATTTTCGAACCTAAAACCACAATCGCAGTGTTAAACAACGAGTGTGGTTTGAAAATGTGATCGCGGTCCTCTAAGACCAAAAAAAAGACCAGCGACTCCTCATTTTCCCCCATTTTTTCTTTCCAATCGTGATTTATCCTAGAACTTTGGCACTCGCACTTTGAATACCCCCCAAAATTACTCTTCGGACTTCTGGATCGCGATAGTTTCAACCATATCACCAAGACAAAGTGGTAAGCCCTTGATTTTGATTAGTTTGTTTGCATTTTAGGTTATTTTTGTGATTTTCATGGGTTTCTCAAAAAAATTTATGTATAAATTTTTATTTTTTGTCGGTTTCTTAGCAAGCTCATAATCCTAAAAACCATCAAAATATTCCTCAAAACCCTCCAAACAATCCTTAAAACCCTCCAAACATTCCTCAAAACCCTCCTCCAAACATAGATCCACCTCCTATGGCTCCTTCTGTCCCCACGGAACCAACATGAACACAAGCTGATATCGTTGGAAGAATCGACAAAATTAAATTTTCATTGAGAACCTTATTCAGACTATAAGACAAAATCATGCCATAAATCCGTCCCACATGACTTTATCCAACACATTATAAACATTGATTGGTGAAGTTGACTCCGCAACAAACCAAATAGACAGATGGAATACCTTTAGAGGTTATTGTAGCCAGTGGTATGTAGATAAATTATCCCATGTAGGCTGTAAAAAGAAAAAACATTGGAAAGGATTTCATTTGTGCATTATCTATGACTGAGAACCAATGCCCCCCACATCTAATTGCAAATAGTTCTCAATCCATTGGTGGCGGGATGATCGAATTAACAACAATTTTTGGGACCGAAGGTGGATGGTTTTTTATTATCCACCATGCAACAAAAATGAGGTTCCTCTCTATTTTTTAAAGAAATTATATTGTGATTTCATGCTTAATGAGGTCCAAAATTATTTCAACTTTTTTGATTTTTATGGGCAAGGTGGTGGCTCTACACAGAGTAGACTGGTGCACATGTAGGTTAACCAAGGATCCCCATGCCCCAAAACCCCACTCGACTTTAGTTATCCCTCCTATAGTGAAGGAGGTTGTGGAGATTAGCACACTACATACATTGAGGAGCTCATTTGAAACTTTGACCCAACATAGTGACCAGATTGCATCTGGTGATGTTGGTGGAGGCGTCAATTCTAGCACACCACACCTTTGTGGATCATGTGGTACCATATGCACTTCTGGCGAGACATCATTTTTGGATCATATGAATTTTTTTCTAGATGAGATGATGGTGGATGTTTTTGGAACTGGTGCAAAGGATCTTGGTCTTTCACAGGTAAATGTCAAATAAATATTATATATATATATACAATAGTTTAATTCATGTTTGAGATTTTAATATATATGTATTTGATTGTACGTTATGTACATACATGTAAAAACTAATTTTTATTTTATTTTAAATAGCAAGAGCTGGTGAAGGAAACATTCAGCGTCGACATGCTAGCTACTACAGCTGGGCATGTTACAAACGTAAGTTTCAAGTTGTACTTAAATTTCAAATTTCATTTGATTGTGCACTTTTATTATAATAATGTTTCACTATACATGTACATATTAATATATGTTTGTTTTTTATACGCAGGAGCCTGGTTGGTCATCATCTACTCTGGGAACTGAGGCTACTGGCATGCCTCACGTGACTTTTATGTAGGTTAGTTTCTCTTTACACTTTGTTTCTAATTGTGGAAGTTCACATGGATTATGTTTTGGCTCTGTTATGTGGCATTCATGTAGATTAATATTGATTTGTACATGTTTTTTTTGTATAGCTTATGACTACTAGAGAGACTCCTCCATATATGCAGATTGTGGAGGCTGTTGTAGATACTACCATAGCATCTGCAAATCCACTAACTGAGGTACAATTTTTCAAATTTGTTAAATTTATTTAGGAATTATTTCTTATTACTTAAATCTACAATATCAAATTTTGTACATGAAATATTTAATTTGAAATTTAATTATTTGTATGTAGCCTACCCCTCGTGAGTTTACTTGTTGTCCCTACAAGTGTCAACAACAAAAATTGATAGGGATCATGACATTGCGGTAAGATTTCACATGCATTTTAACTAAATTCTAAGTTTCTAAATTTTGAATGTATTTTAAAAATGGGTGTTAAAAACTTGTTGTTTATGAATGTGTAGGTTAGGTTGCAGGCCTTCTTAGAGATGCCTAGGACCACACAGATGAAATTCGTAGTGGCATCTCCCTCCACTACATCCCCGGGTTGTGGACATGCTACTTCTAGCAGGGCGAAGAGAGGGAAGATATTTCATGATTAGATTCATAGGACATGGATGTACATATATATATGGGCCAGCTGGTCCTAGTTCATGATTCTTCATAGGACATTGTATATATAGCCTTATGCGATTGCATGTGGTCTTATATGTATGACACACTTAGTTTAAGATGTACATATGTTATGAAATTATATTTTCGAGAGACGTGTGTCCAACGCACTTAGTTTGAGATGTACACATGTTATGAACTTACATTTTCGAGAGACGTGTATCTAGCACACTTATTTTGATACATTATATATCCATGTGTTGGTTTTCATAACAATTTTCTTTCGATGTTGTATTGAATTCATTGCACATGATATCCTTCTATGTATGTATATTCTATGTATATTAGTTCTATATGTATGTTTGATTTAAAATTAAAAACTATGGTGCAACATATATGAATATACCATTACTATGGTGTAGCATTGCATGGTACAATTGTTAAGAAATTAAGGGAACCATGTGTATTCCTCCATCAACATGGGCAACTTATCATTTTCCTTTTAAGTCATGAAAAATATTTCATACCTTGAATCTTGAAATAAGATGCCTTCCTTGGGTCATTTGGTTTTTGAACTGTGTATTTAATTTTATTTATCAGAAGGATATTATTCATTTTACCATTGATGATTATGGTGGTGTATCATCAATCCATTTTTATATCCCCACCAATATTCGATAGAAACTTTTACTCAACAATATACCATATGTAGCTAACATGTCTTCCACAAGTATTTCCATCTTGATTTTCTTGTTAGGGAAGTCTGCAAATTCTACTTGAGAATATTTCACCTGGCCAAAAAGAGGTAATTATTTTGTTTTCATGTAGTAACAATGGCCAATAGCAAGGCTGAGAGTAATACCAATAGAGTTAGAAAATTTTATAAGCATGACATTGTCAGAGGCACGGAGTCAATAATGTAATTATTCAATTTATACCCATTGACCAACAAGGAAAGATAGAAAGGTTCTTATTTCCTAGAAGAGGAGGATTTTAAGGAAAGAAGGTTCTAGGAATGAGTGGTTCTAGGAGTGGGAAGTGATTCTTTAGTGTTGGTAGGATTCTTGGAACATGTATTTTTACTACTTCCTTTGATAAACTAGATGAGTTTATCAAAATGCTTGGGGTGTTTTTTTATGTACTCATATTCAGATATTTGAATTTTATCTTTCTTAAAATGGTCACTGATGTAAAAATATGAGGAAGTGGTAGGCACATTAGGAACTGTGGAATCCTTGACATGAGTAGGATTTTCATTCTTAGGAATAATTGAAATAGAAATCGATTTGACAAGAGGAGGTGCAAGAGACTTACTCAAAGAGGTAGATGGAGTCTTGGCTAAAGTAGTATTAGGATTATTCTTAGATGACCCCATAGAATTAGGAAATGATGTTCCTATTTTTTTGTTTTTTTCTATCGATTCACCATTTGAGGATTAAAGTGTTTTTCTTGGGAAGTAGAAGAAGAGGATTATTTATTTATTTATGAGTGAGTGAACACTAAACAAGAGTAATTATTCATATCATCTATGGATTATTCAGGATATTTGTTGGGTGAGTATTCATAATAACCAATAATTGCATAACCATCTTCTTCTTCTCTTTCAATTTCTGATTCAACAATTTCTTGAAAAAGTTGTAATTGTTGAAAAAGTTAAAAAAGTTGTAATTGTTGAATTTCTTTTGAAAAAGGAATAATTTTGTTGAAGAGGAACCTGTTGCAAAGGAGAAGAATCTACAACTTTCTTATTTTTCTTTTCTTGTTCTTTGTTATGTTTGTGGAGCCTATTTTCATGTTAGAGTGTGGTACACCTTCTATGTGTTACACTCGGGTATTTTTACGGTGGTCCGCTCGCCGGTGAGCGGGTCAAGGGGTTCGGGGCGAAGCCCCAAAGCAAATTTTCATGGGTGGTTTATTAACCCATGGGTAATGGGTAACCGTTATGGGTTGTTTTTGGGCCCATGGTTTTTCGGTACCCATTGTTTTGTAAAACTACCTCTTTGGCTACCCATAGGTTTATGGGACGGTTTTATTTTTCCCCATTGTTTTGATACCCATGGTTTTGTAAAACTGCTTAAGTAGTTATCTATTTATATGGTCTTATGCATATGATAAAAAAAAACAAGAAAATGTATTGCATATGTGTTTTGAATTCGGGTGTGAATTTTGTAGAGTTTGTTGAGCATAGCTCCAAATGGATCTGGGTATTTTATTGAGAGAGTGGAGGCTTGTAATAAAATCTGAGAAAGTGATTCTTGGTGGACGTAGCCCAAATTGGGTGAACCACATTAAATATTGTCTCTTGTGTTGTGTTATTTTATTCTACAATTTTATTTGAGATCTGTAATAATTTCTGCATATTAGTTTCTACTGTTGTGATTATGTGAGGGATTATTCCGCATATTTTATCTCTTATTTCCTAACAATTGGTATTAGAGCCTGGTTTGGTTTGCTGAAGTGTTGAATCGTAGGGAAAGTTTTTAGCTTGAGTGGGAGCTATGGCAGATGATGGAAGATCTAGGGTTGATAAATTCAATGGGAAGAATTTCAGTCTTTGGAAGATGCAGATGGAATATTACCTTTATCAAAAGAATCTTTATACTCTGCTTTCTAAGAAGGTGAACAAAACCTTGAGTATGATAGATGCAAAATGGGATTTGCTGGATAGGAAGGCACTTGGGACAATCCGGCTGTGTCTTGCATCTTCGGTATTATTTAATGTTTCAAAGGAAAAGACTACAAAAGATCTAATGGATGCATTAGGGAAGTTGTATGAAAAACCCTCTACCTCTAACAAGATATTTTTAATGAAAAATTTGTTTAATATGAAGATGTCTGAGAATAGTTCAGTAGTAGATCATTTAAATGATTTCAATACAGTTGTGAATATGCTAGCTTTGGTTACAATAGAATTTGATGAAGAAGTTAGGGCTTTATTAATTCTATTCTCTTTACCTGAGAGTTGGAATAGCACTCGGTAATGAACTAACTAACTCGGTTCAGCTAACTCGAAGTTGAAGTTTGAGGATGTTGTAGGGGTGATTCTAAGTGCGGAAATGTGAAGAAAAAGCTCTGGGGAATATTCTACTTCAGGGAATGCTTTGACAGTGGAAACTAGAGGAGAGAGAAGAATAGAGGAAACCGTGGAAAATCAAAAGATCGGGCAAGGTAAAAATCCAAGAACAAGATTGTATGTTGGAATTGTGGAAAGCCTGGGCATGCAAAGAAGGATTGTTGGGAGCTTCGGGATAAGAAGAAACAACAGGAAGAAAACAAGGAGGTAAATGTGGCAACGGGTAATGTATGTCAAGATGCTTTGATTCTTTCTTTGCACAATATTATTGAATCTTGGGTTTTAGATTCATGGGCTTCTTTCCATGCTTCTCCACATAGGCATTATTTTGTTGATTATGTTCAAGGAGATTTTGGGCATGTTTTTCTTAGTGATGATGGGCCTTGCATCATAGTTGGAAAAGGTTACATTCGAGCTAAGATGCAAAATGGGAATACTTGGCTATTAAATGATGTCAGACATGTGCCTACATTAAGATGAAATTTGATATCGGCGGGCAGTTGGGAAGTGATGGTTGTATTGTGATATTTACAAGTGGAATCTTGGAAGGTTACCAAGGGTGCTCTTGTGGTGGTAAGAGGTAAGAAGGTTGGAACCTTGTATTTAACCACTTATAGCACTAATGTTTGTAATCTTGTGGCTTCAGAAGTAGATACAACATTGTGGCACTATAGGCTCGGTCATATGAGCCATAAGGGCATGGAGATCATAAAGAAGTATTTACTGGATATACAGAAATAGGTTTGGAGTTCTATGAGGACTGCATATATGGGAAACAAAAGCGAGTAAGGTTTCTCAAGGTTGGACCTACAAAGAAAGAGAGTAAGTTAGAGCTGGTGCATTCTGATGTGTGGGGGCTAGCTCAGGTATCATCTCTTGGGGGTTCAAGTTATTATGTTACTTTTATTGATGATGCAACAAGGAAAGTTTGGGTTTATTGTATTAGAAACAAATATGATGTATTTGACACTTTTTTTAAATGGAAAGCCTTGGTAGAGAATGAAACATGTCTTAAGCTAAAATGTCTCAGGTCAGATAATGGAGGGGAGTATTGTAGCAATGAATTTGATGATTACTTTTCTAATAATGGAATCCACAGACAAAAGATGGTTCCGGGAACTCCTCGGCAGAATGGGGGATCAGAAAGGATGACCATAACAATAATAGAATGTGCTAGGAGCATGAGGTTACATGCAGGACTGCCTATTTCTTTTTGGGTAGAAGTCTTTGAGAACAACGGTGTACTTGATAAATAGAGGACCCTTAAGTGACTTGGATGGAGGCATACCGATGAGGCTTGGTATGGTAAGAAATTTGATTATTCATTTCTTAGAGTCTTTTGATGTGAGGGGTTTGTTCATATAGACAAGGATGATAGGACCAAGCTAGAGGCTAAAAATGAAAAATGTACTTTCATTGGTTATGATGGTGATGACTTTGGATAGAAATGTTAGAGTATTAGGGAAAAAAAATTCATTTGATCTAGGGATGTGGTCTTTAATGAGAAAGTCATGTATAATAAGTAGTTGCAGGAAAATAGGGAAGAATCCAAGAAAGAATATGCAGTGGTAGAGGATATTCCGGATGGAAAAGTGACACATGAATCAGTTCAAGAACCTCCTCAACAGGAACCCCAAACTCCTATATTGAGGAGGTCTTCTAGGGTAAGAAGAGAACCTGAATGTTTTTCTCCTTCTCTTTATTATTTATTACTCACTGATAGTGGAGAACCAGAGAGCTTTGATGAAGCAATGCAGGTAGATGCCAGGAAGAAGTGGGAGCAAGCCATGGATGAGGAGCATCAGGCTCTCATGGAGAACTAGACATGGGATTTGGTAAAGCTACCCGAAGGAAAAAGAGCATTACAGAACAAGTGGGTGTTCAGAGTCAAAGAGGAAGAAGGAGGCAAGAAAAGATACAAGGCCCGGTTGGTGGTCAAGGGGTTTGCACAAAAAAAAGGTATAGATTTTGATGAGATTTTTTCTCCTGTAGTAAAAATGAATTCTATTAGAACTGTTCTAGGAATAGTTACAGCAGAAGACTTACACTTAGAACAACTTGATGTAAAGACTGCATTTCTCCATGGTGATTTGGAGGAGGAACTATATATGTAACAACCAGAGGGCTATGAGGTCAAAGGTAAAGAGGAGATGGTGTGCAAACTGAAGAAGAACTTGTATGGCTTGAAACAAGCTCCACGTCAATGGTATAAGAAATTTGATAGCTTCATGATGGAGCAAGGTTATATTAGATGTCATTCTGACCATTATGTGTATACAAATAAATTTGAGGATGGAAGTTATATTATCCTTTTTATATATGTGGATGACATGTTGGTTGCAGGTAAAAACATGCAAGAAATAAAAGTACTCAAGAAGAAGCTAAGTGAATCCTTTGCTATGAAGGATTTGGGGGCAGCCAAACAAATCCTTAATATGAGGATATCTCGGGATAGGAAGGAATGGAAGCTGACTTTATCTCAGGAAGAGTACATTAAGAAATTCTTGGAGAGGTTTAATATGCAGGATGCTAAACTGGTTGGGACTCCTTTGGCAGGCCATTTCAAGTTATCAAAGGAGCAGTGTCCCAAGACAGAGCAAGAGAGAAACCAAATATCCAAGGTACCTTACTCATCAGCAGTTTGTAGTTTCATGTATGCCATGGTGTGCACTAGGCCCTGATATTGCCCATGCGGTGGGAGCGGTGAGTAGATTTATGAGTGATCCGGTAGAGATCACTGGCAGGTAGTAAAGTGGATCCTTCGGTATTTGCGAGGGACCATGGGGATAGTTTTGTGCTACAATGGATCAAACACCATTTTGTGTGGTTATGTAGATTCAAATATGGCTGGAGATGTAGACAGCAGGAGGAGCACAACAGGTTATGTTTACACTGTAGGTGGAACAACAGTAAGCTGGATTTCATGACTACAGAAGTTGGTGGCTTTGTCAACCACGGAGGCTGAGTATGTTGCTGCCACAGAGGAAAGCAAGGAAATGATTTGGTTACAACAATTACTTGAGGAGTTGGGGCATAAGCAAGAGGAAGGAAATTTGCATAGTGATAGTCAGAGTGTTATACACTTAGCTAATAACTCTGCTTTCCACTCGAGCGAAGCATATATAGTTGAGATATCACTTCATCAGGAAAAATTTGGAGGAAGATAAGTTGAAGTTGGAGAAGATTCATACCAGTCAGAATCCTACATACATGATGACCAAGGTGGTCACAAGGGATAAACTAAAGCTATGTTCAACTTTGGTTGGCCTTCGTGGATGACAGTGAAGGGTTGAGAAGCTTGCTCAGTGGAAATCAGTCTCTAAGTGGGAGATTGTTATGTTTGTGGAGCCTATTTTCATGTTAGAGTGTGGTACACCTTCTATGTGTTACTGATCGGGTATTTTATGGTGTTGTCCCTCTTGCCGGTGAGCGGGTCGGGGGTTCGGTGGAAAAGCCCCGAAACAAATTTTCATGGGTGGTTTATTAACCCATGGGTAATGTGTAACCGTTATGGGCTGTTTTTGGGCCCATGGTTTTGTGGTACCCATTGTTTTGTAAAACTGCCTCTTCGGCTACCCATAGGTTTATGGGACAGTTTTGTTTTTTCCCATTGTTTTGATACCCATGGTTTTGTAAAACTACTTGAGCAATTGTCTATTTATATGGTCTTATGCATATGATAAAAAAACAAGAAAATGTATTGCAGATGTGTTTGAATTCGGGTGTGAATTCTCTAGAGTTTGTTGAGCATACCTCCAAATGAATCTGCGATTGTATTGAGAGAGTGGAGGCTTGTAATAAAATATGAGCAAGTGATTCTTGGTGGACGTAGCGCAAATTGGGTGAACCACGTTAAATATTGTCTCCTTGTGTTGTGTTATTTTATTCTGTAATTTTATTTCAGATCTGTAATAATTTCTGCATATTAGTTTCTACTGTTGTGATTTTGTGAGGGATTATTCCACATATTTTATCTCTTATTTCCTAACATTATTTTTCTTCTTTTTCTATTTCTGAGAAGAATCTGTGACTTTTTCAACAATTACAACTTTTTCAACAATTATGACTCCATGGCACCTAAGGATGTCTCATTCAATCCTACACCTCGGCGTAGGGACCCTCTACAATATCCTGTCTTGATTTTTTCCTTCTCCAATTGGTGCTCTTGTTGCCCTATTGTTTGTAAACGCACCAAATAGTGCAATTTGAGACAGTGTAAGGTCTGTCTAATGATATAATTTGCAAAAAGTGTGTCATGGCACCAAACCGACTACACCGACATGTCTAGGTGGCTAGGTGAACACTAGAGGAGGTTTCATTTTAGTGCGCGACAATGTTGTTGCTTCTGGGCTACCTCATTCGGGCGTAGTCCCTTAAGAGCCCTGAGACCAAAAAATCGTTCAACTTCGACGGGTGACTACATGGACTTCATGGCACCTAAAGATGTCTTGTTTGATCCTAAACCTTAGCAAAGGGACCCTATGAAATATCCTATATGTATTTTTTCCTTCTCCAATTGGTGCTCTTGCTGCCCTATTGTTTGTAAACGTGCCAAATAGTGCAGTTTGAGACAGTGTAAGGCTGTCAAATGGTATATTTTGAAAACGATGGGTCATGGCACCAAACCGAATACAATGAAACATCCATGTGGTCAGGTGAATACTAGAGGAGGCATCATTTCGGTGTGTAAGAACATCGTTGCTTCCAGGCTACTTCATTCGGACATAGTCCCTTAAGAGCCCTGAGACCAAAAAAATATTCAACTGCGACGGGTGACTACGCCGACTCCTTGACACTTAAGGACATCTCGTTTAATCCTAAAACTCGGTGTAGGGACCCTCTGTAATATCTTGTCTTGGTGTTTTCCCTCTCCAATCGGTGCTCTCACTGACCTATTGTTTGCAAATGCATAAAATCGTGTAGTTTTAGAAAGTGTAAGGTTGTCTAATGGTATATTTTCAAACGGTGGGTCGTGGCACAAATCGATCGACTGTCTTTGACACATTTGGGTGTCCATTTGAATGCTAGAGGAGGCATCGTTTTGGTGCACAACAATGTCGTTGCTTCCAGGATACCTTGTTTGGGCGTAGTCCCTTAAGATCCCTGAGACCAAAAAATCATTCAACTTCAACGGGTGATTACGCGCACTCCGTGGCACCTAAGGATGTCTTGTTTGATCCTACACCTTGGTATAGGGACCCTCTACAATAATATTTTTAGTTTTTTCCTTCTCTAATCGGTTCTCTCATTGCCCTATTGTTTGCAAACGCATGGAATAGTGTAGTTTGAGCCGGTGTAAGGCTATCAAATGGTATATTTTGTAAACGGTGGGTTTTGGCACAAAACCAAGCTGTCTTGACACATCCAGTGGCTAGGTGAATGCTAGAGGAGGCATTGTTTTGGTGCATGAAAATGTCATTGCTTCTGACTACCTCATTCGGGCATAGTCCCTTAAGAGCCCTAAGACCAAAAAATCGTTTAACTTTGACAGTGACTACGCGCACTCTGTGGCACCTAGAGATGTCTCATTTGATCCTACACCTTGGCGTAGGGACCATATACAATATCATATCTATGTTTTTTCCTTATCCAATCGGTGCTCTCACTACCCTATTGTTTGCAAATGTGCAAAATAGTGCAATTTGAGCCAGTGTAAGGCTATCAAACGGTATATTTTACAAATGGTGGGTTGTGGCACCAAACCGAATGCAACAACATGTTTTGGTGGCTAGGTGAGCTCTAGAGGAGTCATATTTTTTATGTGTGAAAACGTCGTATCTTCTGGACTACCTCATTCAGACGTAGTCCCTTAAGATCCTTGAGACTAAAAAATCATTCAACTTCGACGGGTGGCTACGCGCACTTTGTGGCACCTAGAGATGTCTCGTATGATCCTACACTCTTTGAGGTGTAGGGACCCTTTACATTATTCTATCTCAGTTTATTCCTTATCCATTCAAAGGTGCTCTTGCTACCCGATTGTTTTCAAATGCATGGAATAGTGCAGTTTGAGCCAGTGTAAGGCTGTCAAATGGTATATTTTGCAAACGGTGGGTCATGGCACCGAACCGACTATGCACACACATAGGGATGGTCTTGTAAACACTTGGGGAGGTGTTGTTTCATTTTCTAAGCTCCAGGTCCTTCTGGGCTACCTCCTCCAGAGCCAAGAACCCCCTCCACATGTACATAAATCGTTGTTAATTGCTTCTCTTTTCTTGTAAAACAATGAAATCTTCTCTTAGCTTCGAGAATTTATAATTCTCTACTAACAGTGCCAACCACATGAAGGTGGAAGCTTTTCTGGCACCACTAACCTACACATAAAAGTGTTAGTCAAAGAAATTTAAGTTTCAAATCAAAACCATACTAGATATATACAAAATACACAAATTTAATAAAATATATGAACTTAAATTTATCTAACTAAAAAATTTATATATACCAAAGAAATTATATCAAAGAAATTATATATACCAGACATGAGCATTGTAAATTCATTCCAATGAACCATCAAGATTGGATCTACTCTTAATAGCAGACATGATTGCTTCATGATTTGAATCTCAAACCTTCCAAATAATTCTGTTATTAGGCCTTCCTCGATATCTATACTACTGAATATTTTTCGCTAGAAATAGATGTGAATATAAGAGTATTTTCCTGTGTGTCTCAAAGTCTTCAAACACCCAAACAGTGGAGTTTTTAATGGATACCATCGAAGCCAAGTTCCGAGAACTACCACCGACCCTGTAGGGTACTCAATATCTTCGCCATCTATAACAGGAGAAGTCAACTTATTTGTTTCCTTGATGCAACATCATAAGAAATAGTTTTTTCCTTCTTCATTGTCTTCTATCGCAATAATTACAAACACATGTCCTACAAAAAAAAAAAGTTTCAACTCAAATTTAAAATGTACATATTAAAATTTCAATGGACATAACTCAATACAAAAATTGTAAATAACCATAAATACCTTGTTGTACCAAAATAGAAATTTTTTCAAAGTCCTTGGATGTTGCAAATTCATCTATAGAAACAATTCGTAAGTCTTTTGGAGGTTGATAACTAGGAAGTGGAGTTAGAGGCCTACAAATCCATCCATCCACCCATTCTTGTTAATCACACTCATCAGTGACAAATTTGATACAAGATGCATAAAAACATGTCAACTTTCTTGTCCATATGGCCCAAGAAGTAGAGTCCGATCTAAAGAATGAGTGCATATCACTTGGACCCGGTGAGTTTCATACAATCCTCGTAGTAAGCAATTTGTTGTTCGTCTATCAACCAAAAATATCTCGTGGCTGTGGAATTTTCTTGAGAACCTCGAGCCATGTTTTCAATACACCATTCCACTATGCTCTTTGCATCTTTTAATTTAGCACCATCTTTGAACTTCAACTCTTCTCTTGCAAGATCTCTTTTCATACATGCCCCTGCACCATCATGCTCTCCTTTTCCATGTCCATCCTTAGTGAAACTCCAAATATTTTACACATCCATCTAAACGTGCATCCTGCTCATCAAATAAAAAATTCGTGCATTCTTAAAATGAGACGTGTAATTATTTGACCATATATAATGTTGTTTTAATTGGATGTCCCTATCGGACAAGTTTCCATAAAATAACTAGAAACACCTTACACAAATTCAAAGTAGAATGAGTATGATTATCACCGATATAAAAGTGGTATTCTCTTTAAAAAAATTTGATCATTCTCTCGTACTATTAGGAGAATGTATAAATGCTATATGCACAAAAATGGCAGCTTGTCTTGAGTTGTAATATTGTGATTGAACCTCCATTTGTGGTTTCAATGTGTAATTATCTACGAAATCAATCTGTTATCATCCGAATCAAGACACCTGGATGTTGATCAGATTTCTAGTTTGATCACTCTAAGCATCCAGTGTGATTGGATAACATGGGTACTATCTCCAAGTTGTGGGACTTGTTGCTCGAGACAGACCTCCAGAGAAAGCTGGTTCTTGCTCCTAAACTACCTGCCACAATCTACTCTAATGCAGGATAAGCTAACTGTTCTAATCTAAATTTCCAAGGGACCAGGGAAAGAGAATGCATAAAATGAAAGCCTACACTAAAGCGGTGATACACCAGAAAAGGAGGGTGGGAGAGTAGTCTCCAAATGTGTGAAATACAGAGGCAAAGTGCACACTAGAAGAGGTGATGACAGTTCACCATAATCTAGCAAAATGCATTCACAATAATATTTCAAGCATACACAATGATAATGAATCCCTGCAAGAACATAATAAATAGACACAATATACTTGTAGAAAGATTAAAGGGGCAAGAAGAATGCAAGGAAACACAGCAGGGGAAGATATATCCACAAACTGATATTTTATTGCTTCATGATATGCACAGTTCAATCTATTACAAGATAAGGGCCTGGATCACCATGCAAGGAGTCCACTACAAGGGCCTGCAACACACTGGCTTCACAAAGAAATTTTGACAGAGCTTTGTTACCCAAAAACTCTCCTCCTTTACAATGAGCCCAACACTCCAATTTATAGAAAAAATGAGAAGGAGAAGAGAAGGGAAAGTGGAAATCCCGAAATCTGTCCTTCAACCACCTGTAAGAGGCATTAAATTGAGTGGAATGGGTATACATTACTTGCAAAAGGCTCCCCATACTGTCCCATGTGCTGCAGCAGAGAAGGAATGATGACCATGCCTCTTAAATGCACTCCCAGCTACCAAATAAAACACTGTTCTGAACCCGGCCACGTTTTCTTAAAAATATCAATCAATTTCTGATCAAATCTAGAATTTCTTGATTGTTGTGCATCGGGCTCGGAAACACGATTCCAACGGTACCAATTTTGTGCGATTTCGTTGAGAAATGCAAAAGTTATGGCCTTCTGAGTGCAGGCAGCTATTTTGGGCCTGGCAGGCGTTTTCTGTCATTTGACGGGAAAGAGCATCTACTGACTGGAGCCGAACACATTTCCTTTATTTAAATATATCTATCCTCATTAAAATTAAGAAATCCAGTTTTTGTGGCGTAGAGGACGTCGTGCCCGTTCCAGAAAGTCCAATTTTATGAAAATCGGAGTTCGGAGTCAAAAGTTATGGCCGTTTGAAGTTCCACGGGTCAAATGTTGACTTTTCCTCCTGTGACACGTGTCATGATTTGATTGGTCCTCGGATCCTTCGGGTCTTCCGCGTACTTCGCGTTCATTCGTTCCGGATGTCCCAGTGCTGCTGGGACAAAAACCTCCGATTCACCCGAAATGGGCTTCCTCGTCCCTCATTTAGCCGAAGACACGTGGCACCTTTTGATTGGCTTTCGGCTCCATCGGCTTCTTCGCGTATTTCGGGTCTTTTTGTCCCGGACGTCCCATTTTGATTTTGGACCTTTTGGGACAATTTCGGCCGATTCGGCCGGTTCGGGCATTTTGTTCCTCTTGTCCCGAGCAACACTTAGCCAACTTTTCCTCTTTCGGCCGGATCGGCTTTTGCGCCCGCCGCGTACTTTTGGCCCGATTGTCCCAAATGCAATTTGGACTGTTTGTGCTGATTTCGCCCGGTTCGGCCGGTTCGCGCTTTTCTGTCCCACACGTCCCAGATGCGACCTTGAGCAAGACTTAGCCAATTTTCGCGATTTTTTCTGGATCAACCTATTTTCCTTCTGCAACCCCTTTTTCACATTTTCTCAGGACATACTCTCTTCCTCTTGGACAGGGGAGTTAGAAAAATATGAGGGGACCCTAGAAACATGAATTTTCGCCCTGAATCAATATAACTGCTTGCATGTTATCAAAATTACCTTGAGGGGTGAATTTTGGATAACATCGACCACATAAAAATATTACGAATAGGAAATGTGTCTTTGCATATCTTGAATCTGTTCATCCAACTATCGAGTCTTGTGTGTATGCCTAGCATAGTCATAAACATTTTCATCCTTAAATTTTCTCATTAATTGAAAACCAGGCATATGTTACGTAACTAACTCACACTATTTAGACTCTTTTTCATTTTTCAACTGGTATCCGACTGATTTATATTTATCAAACTCAACTAAATTATGTCCTATTGCACCTTCAATTTTCTCATGGATGCAAATTTCCAATTTAGGTAATCTGCCACATATACCACAACTTACATCTAAACAATCCTGACTATAAAACAATTGTCCAACTTATTTTTCACAAAATATCGTAGGAATGAAATCCTGGAATATATTGGTAGAACTTGAACACCACATTACGATAACATAGTTTCGAATAAAAAAAATAAACGAATACATAAACATTTAGCATAATGCATCACAAATTCAACATGTTTCCTACAACAACAAGTGGTGTGAGCATGGTTTATTTTCACATAGAATGGTTTCAACATTTCAAAAAAATGTTGACTAATTTTAATTTCCAGATGCTCTTGTTCAAACTTACAAAAAAATTGAGTTTGAGTCATATCTAAGAAATGCTTTGGATGTGGTTCGTGATTAGTAGAACCAACTCTCCGTTTTACAACATCTCTTGTATTAGGTGAAACTCTAGTGTTATCATGCCAAAATTGAATAACAACTTCTCTTATAGCATCAGAATTATATTTGTCCTTATATGGTGCTCTAGCAAAAAATACCCAAAAATCAGTGTTATTGAGTGATTGAAGGATATTACGTCTTTCAATTACTTTCATTAGATTTTTGATTAACTTGCAACATTCGACTTGTTTGCGTAATCAAACATTGTTTTTATTGATTCAATTACAAAACTAGTAGCAAGTATATGATGCATAATAATACTATCCCTAGTGCATCTCTTGACACCAACGTGTGATATGCATCATGAAGGTTTTCAACAATTGTAGAGAGTCGACCACGTATATTAGATGTTGTCAATCCTAAGGTGTTTAATGTATGAGTCTCATTTTAATCAATTTCATCAAACTAACCAACAATCGACATATTTGGGAATCATTTAAATTTTCAAAATGATTATCCCAAATTTTAGTGGCTTTTCTTCCGATTTTCCGTTTAGAAAGTTTGTCCCACATTGGATTCAAAATGTTTTCATCAATTTCAATAAAACAATTAGGTTTCTTACGAGAAAATCCTAGGTGTTTTTGTGAAATTTTCTTGTCTGATTTCAACTGAATTTCCTTATTCACATTTTCATTGCCTCCTTCAATTTAAACATTTACTACATCATGAGTATTTAATTCTTCTATAACATTGTGATAAAAAATCTTCATCATGAGTATTTAATTCAACATCAACATTAACACTACAAACATCACCGGTTCCTCATTGCTTACAATAGTAGGGGTTGAAGATGAACCTCTTCTTGATTCACGAAGATTCCGCATTTTCTCAAAGCATTTTGAAATTTTTTTGCCTCTAATTCGTTTGGTGTTTTTTTACTTAATGACTTCCTTTTTTGACTTCATTTCTTGTCTCCCATGATGTTTTGCTTCCGGTGATAAGAAAAACATGCGAAAATGATAGAATTTTGTAGTAATTCATATGGTAAATTCAAATAGTAAAAATCACATGGTAATTAGAACATTGGGATGTGTGTAAATATGATTTATGAACCATGATCACGCTTTATAAACCACGCTCGTGGTTCTTGTTTTAAAAACTGTGATTGTAGTTTGTAAACCATGATCACGGTTCTATCTGTATCATCAAATTTGACCCTAAGGCTCGGGAAATATTTGTTTTGCCCCAACCAAAGCTATGGAAGGTCATTATGAAGTGTAAAAGGTCAAAAACTTCAAATTTTCTCTTCCCTGAGACTTGAACCATGCTGAAAAATTGAAAACATTTCACAAAAATGGTTCCATCGCATACGGGAGACTATTAGCTTCATAGAATATATTGATTTTAAAGTGAATAAAATAAGATAAATATCATTCTATAATGTTTTACTAACAATAGGTCAAGACATTTTTCCCACGAATGTTCATGTCCACGTTTAAGACTCGCAACTTTTGTTTCACTTATCAAAATGTGATAAAACTTATATCATCCCAGCGTGGAGAAATTCTATATATGTTAAAAAATATATATTTGATTTTGATATTTTTGATACTGATTATGGCGGGAAAATGGAAAGCACTCCATTTTCTAAATCTTTTCAGACCACTTTTACGAAAAAATCATAAAAAAATATTGCTCGAAAAAATATAAAATAAAATCTATCCCAAGATAGACAACTATATATAAATTTTCACCAAATGAAAAAAATAATAACAAGATTTGGTCATCTAAATCACGGGAAAATGGACTACAATCTTATAGGTTTTTTCAAAAACAAAACCAAGTTAGATAATTTTAAGTGTTTAATATAGCTAAACTTGTCCATTTGTAAAAAAATAGTAGTTTATAAACTAGATTCCAGATGCTATGATTCATATTTATATAAATGTTTCTAATTTTCAGTGCGCGCATTGCTAATAATCCCTACAAGTTGAGATTTTTCTATTTTTTACAATATGACATCCACTTATGACCCCTTTTTTGTCCACCAACTTGCTGCACTTACCCGAGAGCTTTCCAAAAAGTCCTCTCTAGCTCAAATCTAAGCTTCCAATCAAAAGTTATGATCATGTCTAAACTGCTTTGGGTTTGGAGTCTATCTGTGCAAGATCCATATGGAAGCCCCGCACATTCTTAAGATTTTTCTACCTTTTAGGGTCCTGGGAATGCGATGTGCCAACACTTGGCATCGTCGTGAACATGCTACTTTGTTCCTTTGGGTGAGTAAAGGGCCCCACTATATATAATGTCAAAACCCCTTTTCGGGTGGAACCTTGTAGTTAGCTCCACATGGAAACCCTATGGGTTTCAAGACTTTATCCCCTCCTTTCACTCTTGAAGTTGCGAGATCTGGACACTTGGCATCATCTGCGAATGTCCTTTGCTATCTTTTTGTTCTACCTTTTCCACCTATTTATGAGAAAATATGTTGGACCCTAGACACGTGGAGGACCACCGCATATTTAGGGACCTGCCTTGGATTTTACCTTTGAGGTGTCTTTGAGCTAACACGTGGAGGCTTCCGCTGGGTCTTCCCATGCTTAGACTTTTCAATGGCCGGTTCTAACTTTCTCAGTGTTCGACCACATGGAGGGCCTACACTCTTTTTGGATCCCACTTTGGATTTTACCTTTGAAGATGCACTGAGCTGACACGTGGAGGCTTCCATTAGCTCTTCCCATGCTTAGACTTTTCAATGGCGGTTTTGCCTTTCTCGGGCTTAGACCACATGGAGGGCTTGTGATCTTTGGAAACCCTTCTTTGTATTTTACCTTTGGAGTTGCACCAATAGAGGCACATGGAGGATTCCGCTGCCTTTTCCCATGTTTAGACTTTTCAATGGACGGTGTAAATTTCTCGATCTTTGACCACATGGAGAGCATGCGCTTGTTTGGGTACCCCGCTTATTTCACACCTTTTGAAGGTGCAATGAGTTGAAACGTGGTACCCTCCACGGTTTTGTTGCTTTTCTTCAAGTTAACTTGCTTTGAGATCGATTTTGAAGTTTAGGAGTCAGGCGCGAGGCGCGGAAGGGAAACAGAGGGAAGGCACATAAGGAGGCGCAAAAGGGGAAAATGGAAGGAGAGAAGAATGTAAAAGAAGAGTATGGAAGCAGGGCATGAATATCCAATTGAGGAAGGGCACATGATGGCAGAAAGGAAAGAGGGTGCATGACAAGAAGACCCGGAACTTAGCCAATTTGGAAGGCGTCTGCAGAGGGGCACGCAAAAGAATTACATGGTGTGGGGAGTGCGCGGGAGGACTACAGCCTATGAAAAGTTCCAAATGAGCAATCCTATGGGTGCGCAACCTGAAATGTGAAGCATCAGAGCCAGAGTGAGAGTAAAATTCATCCAAATAGCTAGGAGAGTTATTCGAGATAGCTGTTCATTCAACAAATAATTTATCACCATCGAAGGTTTTTGCCGTGCATAATGTGGCCACAACCTATTATTAAGGTTCCATTACAATTGCTAGAGCATCTAATTCCTCGATATGTATCAAATCTAAAGCACAATATGCCCTTATCTCTCCTATTTACACACAACCTATTTCATCAGTCTACTAGTTCATCTTAGGTCGACCACTCGAATGGCTCCTTCACATAGGTGTTCCTCACCTCCTCGGTCTACTTCACATAGGCATTCATCACCTCCTTTTTTTACTTCAAATAGGTGTTCATCACCTCCTAGGTGTTCTTCACATAGGTGATCATCACCTCCTCATTCTCCTTCACATAGGTTTTCTTCACCTCCTAGGTCTCATTCACAAATACATCATCTATATCAGAAATAACTAATCTCATAAAATGGTGACACATATTTATCTCGAAAACATTGGGTGGAGGATAGCTTACTCATCATCATAAAAATGGGGGAATCATGATTATTACCCCCACTTAGCATTATCAGGTGTCTCATATTTATACCATTATGCTCCCTACGTTTTTGTTGGGAGTTAGAAAAAGGGTTATCGATTCATCCATTTATTAAAAAACCCTACGAGGTAGACGGAGTGATCTGTATATTATGAAAAGAAACAAAATCACCACTACCGGTGCTAGACATAAAAATAAAAACCTAGAATGAAGGTTGGAGTTAAGCAGATGGGTTCACCAAATTATTAAAATATATATAGAATTTTTGAAATCCTAATTTTAAAGTCATGTATGATAAGTACACATTAAAGCACACATCTAACACAAGCAATAAGTTAAAGAAATATGAAACCCTAGGTGCAGTAGAGAGATTATAATACTTATCTGATTTTTTAATTGATCCTAGAGAATGGGGACTTGAAAATTGGTAAACGGGAGGAGTAAAATTTGGGAATCAAACACAAAAATTCTTGTAACTTGCAGATGAGCTAGGACTAGGTTATTTTCAATGGGTCTACGACGTGCCTAGGTGTTAGATACTTATCCTAGCCACATGTGACTGTGAAGGAGCTCAAAAACTATTTTTCATTGTGTTGTGTATGTTTTTCTAACCTTCTTCTTTGGTCGCCTGAATGTCACTAGTTAATCACATAATTCACTTATAACCTATAAAAGAAATGATATCTTGTAAAACCCAAAAAAAAATCCTAACAAAGAAATATGCAAATGAGGAGAAAAATGACCCTAATAGTCACCTGATAGAGTGAACTTATGACCGAGTGTTGCGCTACATCTTAGACTCCATATAGTTATTGTGTGTGTGTGATAGAATTGTACCCTAGGAAGTTATTGTGTAAGATGCACTTGTTAGTGACCGATAGGTAGACGTAAAAATCTAAATATATTTGCAGATAAAAAAGAACTTCCCTCCTTATGCGTTTATGGATAAAATGCATTCCCTTGTCCCTCTAACGAGTTTTAGATGGATGGTTTGATGTTCTTAGAATACCTTTGGATGAAACTTGAGGAAATGATAATAAATATATAGAGATTGATCCTTTATTATGGTCACATAGATTTGTGTTTATATGATTCCCTTGTTTTAATTTCGTAATTGAAAACTAAAATTCTGAACCATAAGAAAACAAGATGCCTAAAAGATAAAAAAAAGGCACCCAGGGAGGGGATGAGGTTGCATGGGTGCTGGTGTATAGAATTAATAAAGAAAAAGAAATGAAGATCAAATTGAGCTATATGGTGTGTAAGAAAAAAGAGGAAACAAGTGATGACATAAAAGAGGCCAAATATGGATGTCAAGTACTAGTTTTCTCGTTTAATAATCATATGAATAGTAGTACATGATTAGGACCTAGAAATGTACACAAGTGCATGATTTTTGTCTATAGTCCTATACAAGATACATAAAAGGTAAAACATGGAAATAATAGCAGATTGAGATGTGAATTGTATGAAAAATATAGTTTTTAAATTAAAAACATCAAGCAAGAAAGACAAAAATTATAAAATCAATGTCAAAGAAATGTAAAAGTGCTTTAATGAGTAATTTTCTTGTTTAGGAATCATTCATATAAGTGACATATTTAGAAGCTATATGTTCATAGTAAGCATGTAAATTAATGACTATATATTTTCCCACATTATGTTGGTGAATAAGGATTTGGTAGAATAAAGTGGAAAATAGAAGCATACCTTCGGGAGTTGGAAGAAGATTATGCCTAGTAGATTTCTAATCATTTTTTAAGATGGAAAATGAAAAAGTGGAAAATATGTACTCTAGAATTATAAGGAGATGGAAGGATAATATTATTACGGCTGACATTCACATGCATAGATTGATAACAATTTGTTTGCGTAGTTCCTTGAGTATTTTATTTTTTCAATTGTTCTTGAAATTTCCTTCATGGTTTTTGTGTCCTTTTACTTTGGTGGGATCTAGGATAGAACCTTAAAAATAAATTAACTTTAGTCAATAATAAAGGTAAATTCAATTGAAATTTAACTTAAAAATATGCAAATATGGAAATGTGGATTACAAATCCATAAATCAAGAGGTTACATTACACTTGGAGTGTTGAAAGAGAAAGGGATGGAAATTTGTTCCTATTTGTAGATTTGATTCTTAGGAGATGGTTGGAAAAATCAAGATTGATCAATTCTCAACCTGATTTTATAACACAAACGATTGGGTATCATGTCACCAATCTAGGGATTTAAGCATCCTAGAACTAAAATTCACATTTAGGCATCTTTTCATTGCTATGAGAAAGTGTATTGGAAGATCGATTTATTTTTTCCTGTGATCATTAATACTTTCTCACGAATACATACCAATGTAATTTATCATAAATAAAATTTGTAACTTACCTCGGGTGACACAAAGGCTCTAGGCATATCAATTTCTTACATATTCCCTACATTGAATTCCCTTATTTGCTTCTTTATTTAGTTCCTTCTTTGGATCATGAGTAAGTAGTTCCTTCCTAGTAGTACATGAGTACAATATGGAAATGGATGTGTAACTAACGAAAATGAAGAGGTATGTAATTGTGAAACTATTTAAAATTCATTGTAACTAATTTTTCCCCACTATAGGATCTCCTAATGTGAAAATAGCACCCAATATTTATGTCTTATCTAGGTTCTTCTATCTAGGTTGTGAATTTTGTCTATTTTTTTTTTATCCTTGTTCTAAAACTATTTTTGTCTTATTCCTATTGTCTATGTTTATGTAACTATAGGGAGGGTGAAAAGGTTTAGAAAATGTTTTCTCCCACTCATTTGTAGTGTGTGAGATGAAGAAAAGTGAGTGGGACCCAAAAATGAAGGTTGCAATTAATGTGCATGTATGATATAGGATACACAAGGTAGTTAACATGACACAAGTAAAACAATTGGAATATGGTTACATACAAGTGTTATTGATAAATAATAAATGCACATAGAAATAATAAGTAGGAAATATTACGCAGTAAACAATAAGAAAGGAAATAATGAGTAGATAATTACATACATCTAACACCAATCAGAATGTCATAGGATAATAAAACCCATCAAGGCTACTACAAACAATATAAATAGTAAACATATGGAATATCCCACAAACCATATAGAACAAGGTAAAATAAAATAAGATTACCGATATTAAAATGAATCTTACAAGGTAAATTCTAAACATGAAGTACTCATTAGCATGTTAGGAAATATTATTATGCAAAATGTAATATTTGTGTATAGGAATGAAAAATGTGAAATATTACAACAATAGAATTGAATAGGAATTTAGAGAATGTTCATTCCCTCGTAAGCCTCAATGGTAATCTGTAATGGATAGGAAAAAGCATCATACATCATGGACTAACCTATAAGTGGCTTGCATTCACCTATAAATACCATGTTTGTATGAGAAAACTATAAACAATAATGTAAACCAAAGTAATATGATATGTAATGGTGAAACAAAATTTGAATACTCAAGGAATAATGCATCCAATCAAGATCTAAGATATATTTTTTTAAATCTTTATTATAAATAAATAAAATAAAACTACCTATAATGGAGGAATATTGATGCCCCTAGGTATGTGTTTTTGTAAAGTGTGTTCTATGGGAAAGCCTCAACATTAGAATATGGAACATGAATAAGAGTGCATCATCATGTAATGTGGGAAATAGGATTCCCAAAAAGGTGAATGCCAAAATCATCTTAGCAATTAGAGAACTAGAAAAGGCTCGAGAGTGTTTGGTGTAAAATAACAATGTATGTGTACAGGATCTAGGTTCATATGGTCACGGGAGAGTGCATGAGGCCAAGTATATGAAATAGGTCTAAATTTAGCATTTGGAGAAATAAGGATTGAAATACGTTTAGAAAAATCATGGAAATAATGTGACCAATGTGAAGAACTATGCCTATGAGGTTAGTTATGGGATCTGTATATCCGATGAGGAGTATGAGTAGTCACCATGTGTGAAGGAAATCAACATAAATGTGAAAAAGTTGTGACAAAAAGTTTAAGGGATCCATATTCCATAAGAGGTGGAAAGGATAACTATCCATAACTAAAAGGTTAAGATGCACTAGGAGTAGGAGTTACTAAATATGGGATGAATAGAGGATCCAAGGGCAAAGTCTTCCATGATGGAATGCCTCCAATAGTAATAAGATGATGAGCATATGTGAACATTTGGCAAGGACATGGTGTCATGTGATATTTCATGTAACATAGAATGCGAAGGAGGATTGTGTCATACATGTGGAAACACTATAATATGTGGAACATTGGGATATAAAACATCTACAAAATGTAATGTTATCATAGTGAGGTGAAAACCCTAGATAGAGTCTAAGATCCCAACCACAAGAGTAGGAATTGTAAAAACAAGAAGAATGTGCACATTAAAATAAAATATAAAAGATGTAACATTGGACTTACTAGAAAATAAGAGTAAAAGAAAACATATGGATAAAAATGTGAGTCAAAATATGAGAAATATATGTAAGGCTAGGAGGTTCATCAAGAGAAATGGTAAATGACACGAGGAGAGAAAAAGACATACTATAAGTAATAGGTGCAATATGGGAAGACCATAAACAATATAAAAGTATGAAATATCCCTATGACCATATATGTTAATGTAGAAAGACGGGAATGGATTTCCCCATGAATGTAACAACATAAGGTGTATCATACATATGATCTTTGAAAGTGAGAGAATTAGGAATAATTGTTCAATAATAATATGGTTTTCTAATTTGTGATAAGGATGGTGTGGAGATAGATGTAACATTGGAAACACTAAGCATATGGTTAGTAGAACTTCCAGTAGAAAATTGATGTCGTAAATCAGTAGCTATAGGGTCCTACCCAAGAGAAGAAGGATGTGCACTATAGGTAATTTCATGAGTATCATATATATGAGGAATATAACAAGGAGAAATGACATGATGTTGGCAATCTACTATAATAGTATCCAAGGAAGAAGTTGTAACAAGCACATGGGAAGAAATAATTTTATGAATAATATCTAACCAAGGATGGCCAAGACAGATACTATAATGAACATCATGATGTATAATGTGACATAGAACTTCAATAGTATAGGATCATATAGTAAGGGTCAGAGATATTGTTCCACACACTTTCTTTGGTGCATTATCAAAGCCATGGATACAAAGAGTTAAAAGATTGAGATGAGTAGAATAAAGTCATATTTGATGGAGAAAGGAGAGATTGTATGCATTAAGAATAGAGTGAGGATAAACTAGGAAACACTTAACATGGAGTTTATAAACTTGAGCCGAGGTATAAAATGGGGAAGCATTGAAGTCAAAGTCATGTGAAGACACAAAATATATGAATATGGGCATGTGAGGATAATGTTAGCCAAACGATTTAATAAAATTAAATATAAGATAGAGATTCTACTAATTATATAGATAAAATAATAAACATGCTATATCAAGCTAAAAAAATACAAGAAAGAGTGATAGTAGGTGTAGACAATGACTAACCTTGTACCTATTGGCCTACATTGATTCTTAACTAATGAACAAGATCGAAAAGTAGATTCTAGATTATATAAGATTTGTATAAAATGATGGAAAGTTTTGATCATAGTGATAGGAGAAATTAGAATGGGACATGGTAACTCAGTGCTAACATATGATCTAGGCACTGGTTTTTTCAAAATAGCTCAAGATATGGTTCTTTTTGTCTCTTAATGTCACTCCTTATTCATTGTAGGTTGTGTTATATTTTTTTTCGCATATATATACTTGTAAAATAAACCCTAGGTACATATACAAAACTCAAGAACACATTAGATCAATAAATAATACATATTCTTTAGTAAGAATGACCTTGGTAGTCACCCCAATGTGATTGTCATCGAGTGTTTCTCTATATTTTAAACTCAATGTAGTTATATAGTGTGTTTTTGTCATTGGAATAACATCCCTTGAGCTATTTTGCCCTAGTACCAGTCATAGAAGAAGATATTGGGATATAACTATTTTTCCTATATTCAAATGTTTGATATGAAAATTGGAATAGCTCCCCCTATGTAGTCCAAATTTCATTCATCGATGTAGTAGATAATTTGTTTTAGCTCATTGTATATATATATGTCCCTGTTGAATGCTTTCCCCTAAGATGAGGTTAAATAAGACATGTGTGTGTGTGTGTGTGTGTGTGTGTGTGTGTGTGTGTGTGTGTGTGTGTGTGTGTGTGTGTGTGTGTGTGTGTGTTTGCATATATATACTTTGTTGATTTATGATCATTAATAAGTGAAATGATGACCAAGGGCAATAAAAGAAGGAAAGAAAAAAGTACAATTTGAAACATTAGAAAAATATACAAAAAGGAAAGAGGCATCCAGAGGGAACTATAGTGATTGGACACTCCTATCCCTAATGGGAGGTCCTTTATAGGGTGCTCAAAATTTCAAATAGGAATATTAGTACGATGTCAAATTGTATAAAAAAATATAAGTTTTCAATAAGAAACAACAATAAATAAATATGCAAAGGATAAAAGAAATGTCAAAACAACCTAAAAGGGTGTTAATGAGTTATTCTCTTGTTTAGGAATCTTGCATATAAATAAAGTATTTTGAAGTTAGATGTACATATTAAGTGTGTGATTTAGGGACAACAATACCTATTAATGCTCACACTAATGGGAAATGTTATGCATATTATATATTCATGTTAGTGCTCACAATAATTAAAAAATTTAAAGTTTATTATTTTATATGGGTAGTTAAATATATTCACATCTATAAGTTAAGTTTTTATTTTATTTACAAAATTTCATGTATAATAGATGTCTAGGAGAGATTTTAAGGATTTTTTGTTATTTGGTGCCTATAATTGACTCCTATATTTTACGAGTGTGATGAACCTATATATTTATATTTGTCTCTAGTTGCATATATTGTAAAAAAATAACTAATGAGATTCTTATTTTGTGTTTAGATTGTGCAATCTAAACAAATATCACCATTTTCTTCTTCCAAGCCACATACTGAGACCTAGTATTTTACCCCAATCCTTATGTTTCACAATACCTAGTTTTATTTCTCCAATAATTCCCCATAGATTGATTTTCTTCTTATTATTTATATTTATCAAGGAATCTTAAATTCTCATTTAGTACAATGCACCACTAATAGATTATGTAGACACAAAATCACACGCTTTGGGTGATTATCTAGTCTTGATTACATATTGTTATTCCTATGATTCCCAAGTAAGAAAAGTAATAATTAACTAATGTCTTTGAAAAAAATTCTTTTCTTTATATTACTACTTTCATTCTTGCACTATTACTTACTCAGTCTTACTTTTTATATTCCATATTTTATCATCCTTCACACCAGCGTGAGGCGTCCTCGTCCACTTTGGGTGCCCCTAACCCCTTTTTACATTACTCACACTTTCTGCGTCCTTTCTATTCATTTTAGCATATTATATTTTTGGTAGTCATCCTATCAAGGTTAAATGAAAAATTAAAAGATGAAACATATAAATATAAATTTATGGGATTATAATAAAGGACCAAGAACTAAGCATTACATATCAACACCTAAGGTTACATCCATCAAACATATAAGAGATCCAATGAATACATCTAACACCATCCAAGGGACACAAAGAATGGTAATTTTACATAAAAATTCTTATGAGGGAGGTTCATTCTATTCCATACACACATTTATTACATTTCTTTACATCTATCTTACTTTTTCTCGCTATCAACTGCTGACACAAAAGAGCCACCTAGGGCATGATTCCACACACACACAGAGAAATGCAATTTTTTTGAGATGTAGTGCAGAGCTCATTTGTGAGTTCACCATTATGAATGATGTCTATTTCAAGGTTTTATAGATTATTATTTCATTATAGGTTTCAAGGACCTTGGAGATCTTGGTGCAACCTCATAGAGAGAAAAGGTGACTAACTAGGAATATCTTATTACTAGTCATAAGAGGTTGTATAAGATTGTCCATAGACCTAGGCACCCAGAAACAGGACTAGGATTCCCACAAGCTCCCCTATCCCTATCCATGCACCCTAGTCAAACATATCTTTCCATATCTAAATTTTTTGTGTCTTTGTGTGATGTTGCTGCTGCTTTTCTCACTTGATCAACACTTTGGTACATTTCATAATTAATTATGTATAACTTAGGTACCTTATTCTACTCCTTGTAAATAGGGCTTCATAATTTATTGCTTAGTTATTTGGGTGTAATTTTGTACTTAATTACATGTTTACTTTACTTCTACAATGGAATCATATTAGGAACATAAATTCACATTTTATCTTAATTATTTTGGTTAACTTGAACTAGATTTTCATGCTCTTATGATCCTCATACCTCCATTGTTCTTATCTTTCTAGGATCTCTTCATCATGAGTATCTATATTAATTATTTATTTCTTATCAATCTTGAATTAAGAAATAGAATCAAAACTCCCCTTTCTACAAGTTTATTTCCTACTAATATGCATCCAAATTCAGTATATCAAACATTTGTTGAGGAATTTTCTTAGCACATTGCTTTTCCATCTAATCCTAATGGTGCTATTTCTATTTTTGAAAATAATCCACCTTGCATATCATGATTCACATTTACAATATGGGTATCAAGCGTACTTTAATCGATAATGGATTTGAACTCAATCTATATCCTATGTCATTCCTTGAAAATATTGGTATTTTTGTTGCTAATGTTAGTCCATCGTGTCTTTCTCTTTGGGCATATGATGGTTTTATTCATCCATGCTTAGGTCACATTACTCTACTTATCACTATAGGGCCAAAACCCTGAAATTACTTTTCTTTGTCATTAAATTTCCGGTTTCGTATAACTATTTACTCGATTAGCCAATTATTCATGTCATGCAAGTAGTTCCTTCTACAATACATCACTATGTCAAATTCATACATGAGGGCATAGAATATATAGTTCTAGTGATCGTGACCCATTCAAATATTGCGATCATGATCCCAATACTACAATTCCTACTCCACAATCTGATACTACTAATGAACCACAACCCATGGATACTCTGGATCATTTACCACCACTTGAAGGTGTTATTTGCATGTTAGATATAGTCTCATCTATAGCACCTCCTCCTCCTACTACTATTACTGATATGGTACTTTATCGGGGGCCTACCTACACATTCAATGTCGTTCCACCTACTTCACTATCACATGTGCATCCACCATTAGCATGTCCTCCCTTTACATGTACAATTTTCATGAATGATTCTTATTGGGAGCATATTCCATTTGATCCTACTTGTGATGACACTATATGCACACATGATGGCTTGGCTCGCTAGGCTTTGTGGTTGACGACATATTTCCTTCACCCTATGATCCTCATATTTATCATGGTTTCATCCACATTACTATTTCTTATGGGCTTCAAATATTTCATCTTACAATGTTTCTTACACTATCTCCTCGAGATGTTCCATTTACACTTGGATAATCTTGGCTTGACTATATTGGGGGCACCTTAGATCCTGATCATATTGACATTTCATTTCCTATTCTCTATGCTTACATTTACAATGATTCCTTTCTCACCAATTCACAAATTATTACATGTTTATATGCACTAAGCTGTCCAATACCTCCCTTCACTAACAAAAATATGCCATGGGCATGTACAACCTTAACCACAATGGCTCACTACGTGACCTACTCGACATTATCTCTTATCATGTATCAGATGCTTTACCTTTTGGTTTTGATCATGACAATGACGACTTCCTAGATGAAATTACTTGATATCTTTCCTCATCACACACTTGGGGGGGCATATCATATTTTTCTCCCCCCTCTAACACCGAAAAGAATCTTATTTTATCATCATGTAAGACCTCAACTATTACATACATACGAATATAGTCATTTCCAAATGAGAGACTCATGTTATTATGGTTATTACATGAATGTTTAAGGATCTCTTATAATAAGAACATGTTTCCTCTACCCAGTATATCCATATAATCCATACTTATTCATACATGCATGCATTTATAACCATATAATTATGCATACAATACACTCCATCATCCTATTATCCCAATTTAACCCCCTGGATAAAAATGATCAAACATGACCCTGCACAGAAGAAAATCTAAAGGCCACTTCAGTCATGTGAGCCCACATTCAATATCTGACAATGAAGGGGTAGGGTCGGTGAAAGAGGCCAAGGGCATCAAAGGAGATCAGAGTGCATAGGAGAAAATGGAGAAAGGAAGTGTTCACTTGAGGCCCTAAATTGGTTAAGTATAAGAGAGCCAGCGGAAGATGCCACATGTCTCTTCGACACAAATTCAAAGGCAAAATCCAGAGGCAGTCTCCAAAATTGTGCCAACCCTCCATGTGTCTAGGGTCTAGAAAGGGTCTCATCGATAGTTAAAAAGTCACAAACCCTCGGAAGGTGCCACATGCCTCAACGATGTAACTTCGTGCATAGGATCCAAAGGGTAGTCTCCAAACAAGCATAGGCTCGCCACATAGTCAGGGTCCAATAGAAGTCAAATGGGTAGCATCCCAAATTGGTTAAGTATAAAAAGACCGATAGAAGCCTCCACGTGTCTCAATGGTGCATCTTTAAGGGTCAAAGCCAAAGGTGGTCCCCAAATGAGCGTGAAGCTTCCATGTGTCCCATGTATAAAAAGGATATAGAACTGAATGTTGAAAAGTATTAGGCCAGCGAACAACGCCACGTGTCTCATCGACGCATCTTCAAAGGTGTGGCCTAAAGAAAGACCCTAAACTAGCACCATCCCTCCACATGTCCCAGTGCGAAAAAGGGACATCGGTCATTGAAAAGTCAAATCTTAGGACAGGCCAACAAAAGCCTCCACATGTCATCTCGGTGCAACTTCAAAGGAAGAATCAAAAGTAGGTTCCCAAATGATCACGGCTTCACCACGTGGTCGAGTAAAAATGGGGCAAAGCCCGGCCATTGAATTGGCTAAGTGTAGAAGGATCAGCGGAAGTATCCATATGTCATCTCAAAGTAACTTCAAAGGAAAAATTTGGAAGCGGTCCCTAAACATGCGGTAGTTCTCCCCATGTCTCGGGTCAGGTAGAACATCTCCGCCAATGAGAGGGACTCAGGAACAACACAAAGGAAAGAAGCAGGCCCACGGACGATGCCACGTGTCTCTTAGACACAATTTTAAGAGTGAAGGAAGATATTGAATCTTCAAAATGCACGAGGCTGCCATGTGGGTCTTACATGGATGGAATCTTTTAAATATTGTGAGCCCGCAGCCCTGATCTTCAGACAACCATATCTTTCAACTGGAAGCTTGGATTTGAGCAGGAGAAGAATTTTTGGAAATTTCTCAACGTCGGCTTTTCACCCACCACCATAATGTTTCAACCCGCCATTTTTAGGCCGTCAAGTCTCCCACCTGCCACCATAATGAAGAACAAGCATCTTTTCTTGCCCAACAAGGAACAACACGTGAAGGCATGGAATCTATCAAGGAACCCATCATTGTTGCAGAAAAATTCAATGCATATCTTGGGGTGGTTGAAGTAGGATTCAAATTCTTCCCTCTCTCCTTCTCTCTTTCTTCTATATATTGTAAAGGAGGGGCATATTTCAAAAGGTTGGTCATCTTTTCTCTCCTGCCCCCTCTCTCTTTCTTCCTTAGGGTAGAATGTGGAGTCTAAGCCTCCTCTCATGGCTCTATAATGGCATTTTATTTCCTCTTTCCCACTGATGATGTACTGTGTGAACTCTTGGAGCAATAAAATATATTTTGTGATGCATTTTGTCCATCTTTGCTTATTTTATTGTCTCTTCTTATATCTCATCATTACAGGGTATTATGTGCATATCTCTGATGTCTATTGTAGGTTTTGGGATATGTGTTTAATGCGTTCAAGTGGTGTTCTATGTGAATTTTATCTTTGGTTTGTGATGCATCTGTCCATCCTCTCTATTGTTCACATCTCTCCACTTCGTAGTGAGATTGTGGCTAGCCACTTCCTTTTCAATTGTATTACCATTTTAGTGTAAGCTTTGTTTTTATGTATTTCTCTCTCTCCATGTCTCCTTGGAAGGTTAGATTAGGATTAGATAGTTTGCCTGCACTAGAGTAGCTTGTGGCAGGTGTTTTAGGAAGAATAATTCGGCTTTCTTCGGAGGGCCATCTCAAGTCCTGAAAGTACCACAACTTCATAGATGGTCGCATGTTATGCAAACACACTGGATGCCCCACTCAGATCTGAGGCCATTCGGGGGGTGCTGTGATTTTTCATCAACACATCCATCCTTAAATATCATGCATCAAATAACATTTTCTTTACTATACGATTGGGGGAATCATGTTTCATCCACCTCTCCTTGTATCATCAGCTATCTTCCTTCTTATACACAACACACTTGGTCTTTTACATTCATCATACATGTGAATTGTTATCCCCGATGACGTTCTTTGGTTCAAACTTGACTATTGAGGGAATACTATACACGTCAACCTCACACACTAAATTACACACTATATACTCTATTATTCACATATAATGCATTATTTACACCTCTTTCTCACAACATCTACTTTGAACTTCACACATTACGCATCATACACTTAACAAATCATGTCTAAAAACTCTTCTACTATACAAGTTGTGACTTTTCACTCTACACATTTGCACTACATCCCTCTTACATCTACTTCTACACCCCGCGGTCATTAATATATGGCACACTCTAGTTTCACTTTTCATACTCAATTTATGATGGTTCACATCTCAAATAGACCTTATCAAACTCGCATAGTTAATCACTCACGCATTCACTAACACACTCTACACTTTGGGTTGTGATAATCACACCTTTCTATTATACACATTCAAACCATTTCCCAATGACACACTCTTGTTTATAGTTCATTCATTATTGCAGAGGGGACATAAATATATGATCCTCTTTACGTAAATATACATCCTCTCAGGGGGTACGTGGATCCTATCATTCATGCTACATTCCATTTTGTAACATTTAAAGCATATTACAGATCTTGGTCACATTTAGTCTTGATTACATTTAATTATTACATGCACATCTTATTGGACATGCTAGATAGATATCTTGTATGTCAGTATATAAATCATACGCACATGCACATTCACTTGCATTTGTAGTTGTGATCACATATTCTACATATATATTACATGCAACATGGATGTTTGGTGCAAGACCTATTACCAGTCCCACAGAGGCTCCTGAGGGCATCCATTTTCATACACTACAAGTGATATTGTTTCATTTTGTTTCAAAGCACACTAGTTTATTAGATTAAACACACTTGAACATACTTTTCATCCTTCTAACATGCTAATATGGGATTCATGTGCAGTATTTTCTTACGTAGGGATATCTTCTTCCGTGTTTATTTGTTACATTATTTGTCATTCATTTATCTTTATATGCTCTTGTATGCGGGGTTTTCACTTTGTCTTGTGTGCCTGAGTTTTCTTCATATGGCCACTTCAGCCTCAATTTTCTTGAGACATCGTGAGTGATGTCCCATGTTTGCAACCTTCTTTTAACAATCCACTTTTTCTTCTTACATGTTTATATAATCTTCTTCGCCTTAGATTACACATTGTCTTCATATATGCTAGACTAAATTTTACATTCATGTTTTCTTGTACTAACACTTGTCTCCTAGTAATTTTGTTTTCATGTTCCTTTGATTCTACCAAGTACATTCCCTTTTGCTCGTAGGGAACAATTCTAGCACAACGATCATTCCTCTTTTGGGCCTCATACTCCTTCCGCAACATCGCATGCACCCTAAACAATGGGGGCATCATTTTGGTGAATTATTCACCCCATGAAATCTTATACACAAAATAACATAGTGCCACTACAACACGTTTTCACTTTTGACAAGGCTCAGAATCAGGCTTAGGTCTTTAACACATCAATGTGCTTATTGGATGCCTATAACAAGAGTGAATTTACATAACAATTGGTAGTTCAATATAGTCTACAGAGCTCCACAAAATGGGTTTTACAGGCATACCTTCCTTAGCACTTTCACCAATTTTTTCGAGATAATCTATAGTGGTTTCCTATATTGTGTGAAGCACCTAAAGTTTGGTGGATGACACGAAACTTTTCTCCTTACACTTCTTCCATGACTTGATGTGAGATCACCCCAAAATCTCGCAACCGGTGCAACTGAAATGAGATTTCCCAATACACTCAGTCTTTAACAACATCCTCATGATCCTTTCTACACCTTTTTTCTCATCACAGATCAGGTGCAAGTGTTACGTTTTTTCACATTTTAAGCATTTTTACATACTTTTACAAATATACATGCATATTTGACTACTTGTTTGTTCTTCTCTTTTGTAGGTCCGTCTGTATGGGAAGAGGTAGTCATTATCATCACTACAACAACAAAAACATAAACAATAGGTACATCGTGAAATCTACACATGTGTTTGTGCCTTAGGTTCATTTTCATAATCATTTTTTATGCAATTTCCTCCTTAATATCTATGTTTCACATTTTTATCATTCCATTCTTTTTATTGTCCCTCGAGCACACTTTATTTATCGATATGCATGGTTATAAGTTATGCATATCTATCTACTTTATGTTACCGATATTTCCGCTCACCAACATAAAGTGGGGGCAAATATAGACACAAAATCCTGAACTTTGGGTAATTATTCAGTCTTGATTACATACTACTATTCAGATGATTCCTAAGTAAGAAAAGTATTAACTAACCCATGTATTTAGCCACCTTTATTTTCTTTCAATAACCTTTTTCAGTCTTGCACCCTTACTTGATCATTTTTCCTTCTTCTACTCTATTTTTATCATTTTGGACACCAACACCTAGTCAATATACCAAATTCAAGTACCTCCATCCACTTTGGGTTTCATTGACCCCTTAATACTTTAATCATACTTTTAGGTCCCTTCTAGTTGTTTGAGCTTCTTATCTTCTTGTTATTCAGCCTATTCATGGCTAATTATGAAACTCAAGTGAAGGAATCATATAAATATACAATTATGTGATAATAAAAAAGTACCAAGAACTCGAGCATTAGATATCACCACCTACGGTTGCATCCATCAAGCATCTAAGAGCTCCATTGCATACATTTAGCACCATCCAAGGGACACAAGATCTAGTTATTCTACATACACACTTTATAGGAGGGAATTTCATCATATTCCATAAAAACATCTATTACATTTCTGTACATCTAACTTACTTTCTCACTATCAAAGTGCGACCAACATAAGAGCCACCTAGGGTACGATTCCACATAGACACACATAGAACTACATTGGGTCTGCGATATAGTGTAATGTTTAGTTGTAAGTTTACCATCACCACCGAGTGGTTGGCTAAGCTATAAAAAACATAACAATTCTCTTGATCTATCTCTAGTTGGCGGGAGGAGGATGATTATGGATATGTTATATATAGTCATGTAGTCTAGTCAGTGTGACAGATGAGGACAATTTGAATCTTCATTCTACATATTTATTTAGGATTTGATGTCAATTTAATGGTTTTGTAAGTTTTTATTTCATTGCAGGTTTCCAACGGCCTCGGTGATCTTGGTGCAACCTTAGAGTGACAAAAGGAGACTAACAGATAAAACCTTATGACCACTTACATGATGTTTATCGAGCATTTTTACAGACCTAGGTGCACAAAAGTAGGGCCAGTTTCCCACGGTGCCCCTGTCCCTCTCTAGGTGCCCCAATACAGCCTATCTCTTCAAATTTACACTTTTCTCGGGTCTATGTGCAACGCTTCCTTTGATCTATTCACTTGATCAACACTTTGGTATAGTTTATAATTAATTACAAATCAACTAAGTACCTTCTTCTCCTCCTTGCAACTATGGTTTCATAATTTATTGGTTAGTTTCTTGGGTGTAATTTATTTACTTAATTACATGTTTATTTTACTACTACAATAACATCATATTAGGGATATAAATTAACGTTTTGATTTAATTAGATTATGTAGTATTATAAACTTCATAAAAAATACATGATTCTTGTACATCCTTGCACCAATCTACATTCAACTATTCTCATAATTTAAAATGATGCCTATGTCATTCCATCATTTGTATCAATATATAGAAATGTATAACACCTATAAGTTGTATGCCATGCTAACACACTTTTGTCTTGTTAGATCACTTGTCAAATTCTAAAGAGATATCTGTATGAATTATAGACTATGATTTCTTCACATCACTTCATTTCAATGAGGTATATTAGATCGATCTCTCTAGATAATTTTCATAAATAATAATTATCTTACACATTAGATCAAAACCATTACTCATCTAATATGGATGAATCATTGAGAAAATATCTCTCAAATAGTTGTATTTATTTGTAAGTGCATCCTTTATAATTACATATTGTAATTATTTATATATTCAACCATCAACATAAGGAGAAAAAAATAGTAAGAATTCCTGGATGTTCAAAATATTCTATACAACATACACTACTTTCATTTTATTTCATTCTTAAAGAAACTATAATGAAGCATACCTCTTCTGATCAAAAGTAAGTTCACTCTTTAACATCAACTACATACATTTGTATTATACGTATTCTTCCATTAATAATATGTGCATTTTTAAATGTAATTCATCTTTGAATGTGTTATGTAGATTTATTTGTTTGTTAGATTTCAAATTATATTGAATAGATATAATCCATATAAATGGTATTATCCCCTACATCTATGGTGAGCTCTATATGTAGAGCATGCACATTATGGATAATGAGAAGGTGGATGCCATTGATACTCTTGCGTCATTGAGTTCTACAAAGTTTCTTGGTTGTTTATTATACAACTTTTTCATCACATCTATTGTGATTTTGAGAAAAAATCAATTCGATCTGAATAAATATGACTACATCTATATTATAATTTAAATATGATTGTAAAATATTATGGTTATTTTTACATCTATTATCACTTATAGTATTAATGGTATTTTTCTTAATTCTTAGTGATATAATATATTAACATGTATAATTTAAATACAACTAGGTTCTACCAATCTTTTTATACGAATTTCTATATATATTTGAAACATATTAATTATAAATAATAAAATATTTAAAATACAATAATATTAACACACATTATACACACACACACAACACACACACACACACACACACACACACACACACACACACACACACACACACACACACACACACACATCACATATTCTTTTAACAATTTCTTTTTACACTATAAATATAAATTATAGTATATGTACATTTATTAATTTATATGAAGATATGTATTATCTATTATATTATATGTTTAATGTATTTTGATTTTTATATTTTATTATAAATATAAAAATTTCACATCTAATATCAAATTATATGGTCTTTTAAATTTTTAAAAGGGACATTATACATAGTCATAAACAATGTAGAGCGGTTAGTAATAAAAGTAACAAACAATTATTATGGATATTAATTGATATGCATAACACCAAATTAAATATTATCCCACATTTGTAATATAAAAATATATTACTTTAAATTTGCATATATAAGATGTGTTAAGAGCATACCAAGAGGATCTTAAATTTTTTTAATATATTAGTTTTTTTTCTGATTGTTTTCTTTTTATTAATAAGTATATGAAATTTAGGAGAATATTTTGGATGAAATAGGTTGTATTGGGAAAATGAAATTATTAAAAAAGTAGTTTTATTAGCACCTAAAATGGTTGTAAGAGGTGCAAAGGCAGCGTCTCATGATGCATAAGAACACAAGTTTTTAGACAAAAGTAAAAGACAAGTTATTCTATTCTTGAAATATAAGAACATAAGTATTTAGACAATAAAAGACAAGTTTGAGAAGAGTTTATATTATAGAATATTGCTTCGTAAGATTAGGAAGGTAAATGTAAAAATTAATCCTGCAGATTAAAGAAGAAAATGCAACAATATTTTCAATATTCTCAATAAGAAGAATAATAATAACTTTTTTAACAAAGCTTAATATTCTACCAAGTCAATTATGAATATAAAATGTTAGGTTTTGATAGCATAAAATTAACTCTAGTTTCCAAGATCTTTATATAAACCAAATATAACAAGCTTAGACTAGTTTCAAAGACACTCAAATTCAAAACATTTCCGATAATAAATTAATTGAAGTTACTTACACAACTGTATACAGTTTTGTTTGTAGTATTATATTGTTGTTTTTATCATTCACCTATTGAATCATTTACTATGCCAAGAGGCCGCCTTACACAGATCTGTGGTGGCGAGGGTTTGTAATGTCTTTTAATGTGTCATGAGAAGAAATTTTAAAAACATAAATAACAAAGTGATATAAATAAACATAACAAATCATTAAAAAAAGGCTGGACTTAAAAAATGCCGAGGATCAACTGGCGTAGGTTGCCAGACACCTTTATCCTATCCTTGACTACAGTGGCTTACATTACAATGTTTGTTTAGAGGAGCTTCCACCAAGTATTTGATAATTTATATAAGAGCTTTATATCTTTGAAAATGCTAGAGACTATGAGAATTTGGACAGTCAGGTCAATTAAAGGAGAAGACAGTAGACGTTTTAAATAATCTTCAATGATTTCATTCCTTCTCTAGAACCTTGTGTAGGGATTTGATGTTTAATATTTAATGGGTGAAAGTCATTTCTAAGGTGTACTTAATTACAAGGTGTTAGTGATCGTTTATACATGAGTGTGGTGGTTGTTGTGTGTTCCACATAACTATAACTACCATTTACTTTTATG